>JAIUZE010012156.1:0-16443 GCA_022085475.1 Heliosperma pusillum | reverse complement strand
GATTTCATGATATTTTTCATGGTCATTGCATGATTGGGCACCGTCAATGTCTTGGTTCGTGAATGGATGATAATATGTTGGATTTATTGTGATCATCGCATGACTTGACTTGGTTTGTCTGTCGAGTCTCAATCTTATCAAACTTATACCGCTAACGGTGAGATGCAAGCCCTAGTGAGCTTATTCGGTTGCCTAAGAGTGTCTTCCCCGAGTCTTTGTATAACATGATGGATTCGGATTTGTATTCCATATGCTCTTATCATTATATAATGAATTGCCTATCTATCCTTATCGTATCTCACATGTATATCTATATATGCATGCTTCTACTTTTGTATTTCCTTTTATGTACGTTTGATCTGATATGGCTGGGAGAACCCGGAGTTACTCCCCACTGACTGTGGCGTTCATGTTTTTCATGGATGAACAGGTTGCTTGATTGGATGGCTTTTTGCTTGTGGTATTTTTGGTTCGGGTGTGAGCTAGCGGGCGTTGTCCCTGGATGAAACACCTCTAGACGTTGTTTAGCTAGTTGCTAATTACTTTGTTGTTGGATAACATTTTGAGAGACTACATCTCTTGTAGTATTTTTATATTTGGTTTGTAATTACTGACATTCCTCGTATTTCTATCTTGCATGTATAAAAGTTTTAAAAACTTTTCATTTCCGCTATATAATTCACATGCTTGTATGTTTTATATTTCTGCATTCGCGAGGGTTGTCACAGATTAATGAGCTAATATTGCTATTCTAGTTGTTTTGCGTGTTTTGACTCGTTTTATAGGAAATGAAGCGGTTTTGCTATATTTTCTTACTTTATGGAGCAAAGGCACTAGAATACGAGTTTTCTAGGAACCGATGATAGCCATTTCACGATTTGACTACGATTCCGCTACATCCTTCCTCGAATGGACTTATCGTGGACTTTGATTTTGTTTCTCAAAAGAAAACATCAACCCAAGTCAAAGGAGGACTAGCCCAAGCCCAATTACGTGTTACATTGACCAAGACCAAGGCATAAGATTCCGTGCCCAAAGACAAAATTGGAAGAGACGGAAAAATCCATCTGGGTTACATACCCGATCGGATTACCATATACATGATCGGGTATGTTTGCGGGTGAACGTCTCTTGGCTCTTCTTCTACCAAGCTTAAATGGAGTTATTAAAAGCTTTGTCTAGGGTATGAATTTGGTAGAAATGCAGCAGCCATGCAGCCCTATAAAAGCCAAGGATCACAACACAACTTAGATAACAATCTACAAAACTTAGAATACAATTTACACAACTCTCAACCTAGCATTACTTCTTTCTTTTATACAAGTTTTAGTTCATAGTTTATGCAATTCTAGACTACTTTTTACAGCAATTTCCTAGTACTTCTCTAGTGTTTTAATAAGTATTTGCAATTACATTGGGTTGGATATTTGTTCTTTACTTTCGTTCTTATATAATTTGCATTCCAATCTCGGTAATTCTCTATCCTTCACTTATGCAATTTTCATCATGAACTTTAATCTAATTTGTATTGTTCTCATATTATTGTTGTTAGGAAACTCATCTAAAAGTAATCTAGTCAAGACCGAAATATTGTTTAACATGTCATATTGTATTTTGCCTAATCATATAATCATGAAATTCACCATTAGAATCATTATTAATATAATCACCATAATCATTGTAGTACTTCTATTTCATAGTTTAATTTCTTACATCTTTTTCTTATTAATTTACTTAATCACATAAATTAGATATAACATTGTAAGGTTATCATTGTGTAAATATAATCAATAGAATTGTAATATTGAAATGATTTACTAGTTAAAATGAATTAAAAGAAGAGTCGATACTAATAGAACCACCTAGTTTTTTTCTTCCTTTGGTCGTGTCAAATTCTATAACTTTGTTTAGTGGCCATGAACAATTGTTTGTATTAGTCAATTTCCGTCTTAGAAACGAGAGTTGGTATGGGAATTAGGACTACCAATAGGGTTTTAGTGACCTAACCAGGCTGAGAGGACGTTAGGACCCATTAAAAAGTCGGTACGAATCCGAGAGGAATATACCGCTACAAGGCTTAGACAATCGTAGTAATTCTAATGTTGGTATCAACAAAACCTTTAAATCATTTGACATGTATTTCTCTTTCTCTATATCAATTTGATTAGATAGTTTATTTTACTGTTTTAGATAGTTTATTTTATTGTTGTTTAGTTAGTTTACTTTATTGTCATTTTATTAGTTTAGTTAGGTAGCTTTTCAATACTTGTCATTTTAATTATCGTCAATTAGATTAGATTTAAATATCGTCATTTACATACTTGTCATTTAAATATCGTCATTTACATACTTGTCATTTAAATATCGTCATTTACATACTTGTCATTTTATATATCGTCATTTACATACTTGTCATTTTATTTCATGTTAGTAGTTTAGACAACCACCTCAAATGAATCGGACTTAAATGAAAATCACTCTATAACAATTAATAGTTAACACGTACTCCCTGAGGATCGACACCCTACTTCCCTAATTACATTCCTTATGTTGTTAGCCTAAGTGTGGGTAATTATCTTTGCATCGGGTTCGCGACAAAGTCCGGTCAAGCATTATTAAACAATCGGAATGATACAAAATGGACAAACCTTTCACGTTTTGATTTATGAAACTCGAAAGAACTCAAAAACTCAAGTGTGAGTTCGGGAAAGGTTAGATAATCCATTTTGTAACAAGCTATCATACCAAGATTTTTAAATAAAGCCTTAACTTGTTTATCAATTCCGATTCTTTTCAAAGAAGCGTCATTGATAAACTTTGTTGCTTTCATACCTTTGGAGCGTAGGAGGACCCAATTATCCCATTGTTTTTTATCACTGAAGACCACTCGGGGATAATCATCACCATGCCATTCCGGTACATCGGGCATTTCAACATCCTCCGCAGCTCGAGAGGATTCCGCATCACCTCTTCTTCTCTTTGGAGCACCTTGGGTAGGAGCTTTTCTAGGTGCCATTTTTCTGAAATTTTAAGACGAAATTTCATCCTAAGGCTACTAAAATCCATCCAAATAACAATAATAGAACAAATTAGTAAGCTAATTCATCCTACAAACATCAATAGAGCACAAGACAATCAATTTTTAGCATAATGAAGCACAAAATCAATTTCCCCCAATTTGAGTTAGGGTTTGATAAACTTGATTAAATCAATTGAAATGGATGAAATTAGAGAGAAATGAAGGCAAAACTTACTTGAGGATGGTGATGAGTGAATGATTGTTGCAAATCAATGAAGGAATTGATGTTTCCTTGGAGTTTAAGTGAGAAAATGAAGAAAATAGAGGAAGAAAGAGTAACGTCGGGTTGGTGTGTGAGGAATGCTGAAATGTGAATTGCGTACAAAACAGAACAAAAGTCCGACGCCTAGAATATTGAAAACCCGATCGAGGCCTGGGAACCTCGATCGGGGTTTGGCCCCTGTAAGTTTCTGACTTTTTTCCCGTGTTTTGGATTATGAATTCCCCGAACGGGTTTCCGTGCTTGGGGATGCGTGAATTTCCCCACCGACTCTTTATATCTTCATTTTTCACCTAAAAATAAAAAAGAAACATCGTCAAGTCTAGTTAAGTGTAAAAAAACGAGAAATTATGGAAAATAAGAAAATAAAGAAAATAAAATGAAAGCAAATAAAAGCTTGGGTTGACTCCCAAGAAGCGCTGGTTTAACGTCCCACACGACGTATGAAGTTCAAGTCGGTTCAAGTGTCCATGCGAACTCCCTCGATTATCCCAACGATCGCATTCTCATGGTAGACCTTCAAACTGATGGCCATTGACTTTGAATTTTTCGCCATTAGTGGTCATCACTTCAACGGAACCAAACTTGTTGACATTTATGACGGTATATGGTCCGGACCACCGCGATCGTAATTTTCCCGGAAATAGCTTGAGTCGTGAATTAAAAAGCAACACCTTATCACCGATTTGAAACTCCTTCATCAAAATCCTCTTATCATTCCATCTCTTTGTTTTGTCCTTGAAAAGACGGGAGCTCTCATAAGCTTGTCAACGGAACTCATCAAGTGCATTCATTTGTAACATCCGCTTTTAAGCACTCAACTTGGAATCCATTTTAAGCTCCTTGATTGCCCAATAAGCTTTATGTTCCATATCAACGGGGAGATGGCACGCCTTTCCATAGACCAACCTATACGGTGAAGTACCAATAGGTGTTTTATATGCGGTACGGTAGGCCCGCAAGGTATCATCAAGCTTCATGCTACAATCCTTTCGTGACTTGGCAACAACTTTCTCGAGTATGGACTTGAGCTCACGGTTAGAAACCTCCACTTGGCCACTAGTTTGTGGATGATAAGCCAAGCCCCTTCTATGATAGACCCCATATTTCTCCAATAAGGTATAAAGTTGTTTCTCACCAAAGTGAGTACGCCGGTCACTAATGACCGCTCTTGGGACCCCAAACCTCGGAAATATGATCTTCTTGAATAAGTTAACCACGGCACGAGCATTGTTTGTTGGAGTAGCTATTGCCTCGACCCATTTAGAGACATAATCAACGACAACCAAAATATACCGATTCCCTTTTGAGGAAGGAAACGGTCCTTGATATTCAATCCCCCAAACATTGAATACCTCCACTTCCAAGATGCCATTTAAAGGCATCTCATGCCTCCTCGATATAGACCTCGTTCTTTGGCAAGCATCGCAAGCCGTAACAAAAGCTTTGGCATCTAGGAACATAGTTGGCCAATAGAAACCGGATTGCGACACCTTTGCAACGGTCTTGGATGGTCCATGGTGACCACCATAAGGAGAAGAATGACATCCTTCTAGCACCCCTTTCACAACCCAATGTGGGATACATCTCCGAAACAGCCCATCGGAGCAATGTTTGAATAGATATGGATCATCCCATAGGAAGAACTTTGCATCGTGTAGGAACTTCTTCCTTTGTTGATATGAAAGGCTAGGTGGCAATTCCTTTCCAACTAGAAAGTTGGCTATGTCGGCATACCAAGGAGTATTGGCTTCCAACATCATTAGAGCATCATCGGCGAAGGAATCATCAATATGTATATCAATCCCTCCATCATCAAACCTCAAGCGGGATAAGTGATCGGCAACAACATTTTAGGCCCCCTTCTTGTCTTTAATCTCAAGATCAAATTCTTGCAAGAGCAAGATCCATCGTATCAACCTCGGCTTAGCTTCTTCTTTGGCTAGGAGATGCTTTAGAGCGGCATGATCGGTATGAACAATGACTTTGGAACCAATCAAGTAAGAGCGAAATTTGTCTAAGGCAATAGACAATGGCAAGTAGCACTTTCTCCGTGGTGGCATAGTTGATTTGAGCTGCATCCAAGGTTTTGCTAGCATAGTAGATAGCATGGAGAAACTTGTCCTTTCTTTGTCCTAGCACGATACCTACCGCATAGTCACTAGCATCACACATGAGCTCAAATGGTAAGTTCCAATACAGTGATTGGATGATAGGTGCGGAAATCAAAGCCTTCTTGATCCTAGTAAAAGACTCAAGACAATCGTTAGTAAACACAAAGGGAGCATCTTTTAAAAGAAGCTCCGTAAGGGGTTTGGCAATCTTAGAAAAATATTTAATAAAACGGCGGTAGAAACCTGCATGGCCTAAGAAACTCCTTACTCCCTTGACATTTACCGGTGGGGGTAGTTGCTCAACAACTTGGACCTTAGCACGACCCACTTCAATTCCTATTTCCGAGACAATATGACCAAGTACCACCCCTTCATTGACCATGAAGTGGCACTTTTCCCAATTCAATACCAAGTCAACCTCTTCACAATGCTTCAACACTTTAGACAAGTTAGCCAAACAAGCATCAATTGAAGAACCATAAACACTAAAACCATCCATAAACACTTCCATGATAGACTCGATAAAGTCGGAGAAAATGCTTATCATGCAACGTTGGAAAGTGGCGGGGGCATTACAAAGACCGATAGGCATTCTACGGTAAGTAAAGGTACCATAGGGACAAGTAAACGTGGTCTTCTCTTGGTCATCCGGGTGAATGGGTATTTGAAAAAACCCGGAATATCCATCAAGATAGCAAAAATACTTATGACACGCCAACCGCTCCAAAATTTGGTCAATAAAAGGTAAAGGGTAGTGATCTTTCTTGGTGGCCAAATTCAATCTCCTATAGTCAATACACATTCTCCAACCCGTTACAATCCTAGTCGAAATAAGTTCATTTTTATCATTTTTGAACGGTGGTTCCTCCTTTCTTAGAAACCACTTGGACCGGACTCACCCATTTAGAATCGGAAATTGCATAAATAATTCCCGCATATAACAATTTAATCACCTCCTTTTTAACCACTTCTTGCATGTTAGGATTTAGTCGTCTTTGACCCTGGACATATGGTTTATGATCTTCCACTAGATGGATTTTATGCATGCAAAACTCGGGCCGGGGCTTATGCCCTTTAAATCATCTAGTTTATAGCCAATAGCTTTCTTGTGGGATTTTAAAACACAAAGCAAAGAAGACAATTGAATCTCACTCAAATTAGCACCAACAATTACCGGACACATTCTCTCATCATCTAGAAAAGCATACTTCAAATTAGAAGGGAGGGGTTTAACTTCGGGTTTTTGTACCTCAAGGTCTTGAGGTGTAGAAACCAAACCTACAAAGTGTGAGCTCTCCTCCAATGACAACTCTTCTCCATCCAATTCATTCTCTAAAGTATCCATCTCCTCATTCCCAATCTCATAATCACCTGCAAATGATTCTAATAGCAAGAGTGCCTCTAATGGGTCTTTAACCAAAGACCGAGAGATAGAGTCATCTATAACAAGGTCAACAACATCCAAAACATCAATAGAAAAGCAAGACTCTGCTAACATTGGAATCTTCATGGCACAATTCCAATTGTATGTGAACTTATCGTCACCCACTTCCAATGTAATTTTACCATTCTTGACATCAATTACCGCACCCGCGGTATGTAAAACGGGTCTCCCCAAAATGATTGGGATTTGGGCATCTTCGGCCATGTCAAGTACAATAAAATCAACCGGAATAAAGAATTTATCAACTTTGACGGGAACATCCTCCAAAACTCCCAAATGGCGTTTTATAGAACGATCCGCCATTTGCAAAGTGACACTAGTACATTTCAAGACTCCCATATTAAGCTTAGCATAAATATAGTAAGGAATGACACTTACACTAGCATCTAAATAACATAAAGCTTTATCAATTTGATAGGTACCAATTGTGCATGGAATGGAAAAACTACCGGGATCTTTTAACTTAGGAGGGGAGTTTTTTTGCAAAAGAGCACTACACTCGGCGGTGAAGGCTATAGTTTCAACTTCGTCAAAAGTCCTCTTCTTAGTTAAAATGTCTTTCATGAACTTAGTATAAGACGGAATTTGGGTGATTAATTCGGTAAAAGGAACAGTTACCTGAAGGTTCTCCACAACTTCCATAAATTTATCGAATTGAGTGTTCTTGTGATTCTTTGTCAATCTATGAGGGAAAGGCACTTTGACTTTTTCCGGCTCGCTCCTTTGTCTCAACAATCTTCTTTGGAGGAGCATCCTCCACATATTTAACTTTCTCAACCACAATAGGATCATCCACCTCCTCGGGCATAACCTCATCTTTCTTACCACTAGGGGAAACCTCCAACTCAAAAAGCACCTCCTCATCGCCTTTGGGCATGGGTGGTTCATCATACTTGGTACCACTTATCAAGGTGATTGCATTGAGAGTATCATGTGGTTGCTCACCTTGAGGTGGTAATTGACCTGGTCTTCTCTGAGAGCCAGAAGTGGCTAGTTGTGCCATTTGTTGCTGTAGCATTTTGATTGCGGAACCATGACTTTGATCATTCTTTTGAAATTGAGCCAACATTTCCGATTGAGTCTTAGCCAATTGCACTACTAAGAACTTGAGTTCTTGATAGTGTTGTTGGACATTTTGGGGTGGTGGAACTTGGGTTGGTTGGGAGTTTTGGATTGGTGGTCTTTGTTGGTAGTTTTGATTTTGATAACCCGGTGGATAATTGAATCTTTGTTGTGGGACATAGGCATTTTGTTGAGCTTGAGGCAAAAAATTTTGTTGGGGTTGAGGATTAAGCACATTGTTTCTTTTGTAGGACAAGTTGGGGTGAAATTTTATGTTCGGGTTGTAAGTATTGGAAAAGGTACCCGGTGGATAAGAACTTTATTTAAAAGTTTCAAAAGCACAAACCTCTTCCATAGTAGCTTGGCATACATTGGAGAAATGACCCGCACCTTCACAACTTTCACAAACGACAATTTGGCTAGTAGAAGACACGACATTGAGTTGATGAACCGCCTGTTGAGCCTTCAACTTTTCTTGGAGCAAAAGGATTTGATTCTTCAAGATGCTTGTGTCGGCAACTACCTCTCCTCCTTGGATGGGTGTACTTCGAGAATTAACATATTGGGCATCGTGGATCGCCATAGATTCAATGGTGGCATGAGCAATATTTGTGTCAATTTCTTGAAAACGCCCGTTGTTGGCGGAATCAAGAATTTTTCGGGATTCGGCACAACACCCATAGTAGAATGTTATGGCAAGGAAAAAAGCACCCAACCCATGGTGTGGGCATTGCCTTTAGATCTCCTTGTACCTCTCCCAAGCTTCATATAAGCTCTCAAGAGCTTGTTGACGGAATCCCGTGATTTGGCTCCTCAAAGTTTGAGTTTTCTCGGGTGGAAAAATCTTTTGATAGAAAGCAAGAGCCAATGTCTCCCAATTTGTCACTCCCATGGTGGCACGATCAAGGCTATTGATCCAAAGTTTTGCCTTGCCCTTCAAAGAAAAAGGGAAAAGTATTTCCCTAATTTGGGCTTGAGTGACACCCGTTTGACGAATCATTGAGCAATAGTCACAAAGGTTTTGCACATGCAAATTGGGATCCTCCAAAGGACTTCCCCCAAATTGCTTCCTCTCCACAATGGTAATGAAAGCTGGTTTGATCTCGAATTTCGGGGGGGTAATTTGAGTGGTGGTGATACCGGCCAGAAGCATAGCCGCGGTGGGCTTGGAATGATCGGAAAGTTTCACCATTCTCCTAGTTGGTGAGGGTGGTGGTGATGACGATGAACTAGAAATCTCCTCTTTTTCAAGATTTTCCAGATCGTCTATGTAAGACTTTCTGGCACTTTCAACTTGCACGGGAGAAGATGCGTCTTTTGCTTCTTTCCAAAAGCGTCGTCTTCTACGAAAGGTTTTCTCGGGCTCGGAATCCGGTGAAAGTAATTCTCCCTCATGAGAAGACCTGGGCATAAGGCAACAATCTTCAAGGAAATTTTAAGTATGGTCTCAAGGAACAAGTGTTCCTAAAGACAAGAGAGAAAAAAAAAATGATAGAAGTCTACAAATCAAAAACGAAATAAAACCATTTCCCCGGCAACGGCGCCAAACTTTGATAGGATATATCGCACACCTATGCAAAGATAAATTTCCCTAGACACAAATCAATGTAGTACGAGGGGTCGAACACAAGGAGACGGGAATTTCGTTATGAAATGCTATGAATGGACTACTATCAAAGTCGGTTTTACGGTTTGGTTTAGTTTGGTTTTTAGCTAACTATGATGCAAATTAAATAATATTAAGAGAGTTTAAGGGAGTCGGGTCACTCATGCAAATACGCAAATGCTCATGTTAATCATAGGAATTCTTAATATTGTTAATTGTTTAGGCTAAAGACACCCATCTCTCGATATTAGTGTCAACCTTAGGTCGAGTCCTAGAGAACTTTCGTTATAACTAGAGTCGTCCTACTATACATGATTAGTCTAATCCGATTCCGTGCCTCTCGACTTGTAGAATGAATTAACAAATTTAATCAATGCAATTGGCCAAATAACAAAGATTAACAAAACAATACAAGCATGTGATAGAAACAATTTATCAATATTAGTTCATCCTTATTTTAATATTTACAACTTACTAATTATGCATGACTTCCTTAATCCCTAGACAAATGAAACTACTCACTAATGTTGATGTCTAGACTAATAGCATTTGATATAATAAGCATGATGAATATAAAGTTATAAAGGAAAACAACTTGTTAATAAAATGTGCTACACTAAGTGAATGAAAACTAACAGTTCTAATGTAGATAACAATGAAACTATGATTAACTAAATGTTACGATTAACTAAATGATTTGTAAGGAAAAGGACGAAAGTGAATACTAACATAAAACTAGAATTAGGATTATCGCAATAGAGGAATATAACTCGGAAATGAAGAACAAATAACCCAAATGCTTGAATGGAAAGATTGAATTACATCTTTGAAAGGTAACCAAATGTTTGAACAAAGTAATAACTAAATGTTTAACTAGATATGAAACTAAGAGAAACTTGTGCTTAAACTAAGGAAAATGTAGTGAAAAGACATGAGTAAGAATGTGAAAGATGTGTGCAAGGATGAGTAAGAAGATGTGATAAAAGATATCCCTAAGTGTCGAAGTCCCTCTCCTTTATATAGGGAGAGCGGACTTGAAACGCTTGTGTTCACAGAAGCCAAACCCCGATCGGGGAATGGGAACCCCGATCGGGGTTTCCTTAATCCGGGTACATTAGCTTAATTGCTCCATTTAATGCTTAATGAATCCTAAGCTATGCCTTTAAGCTCTTTAATTCTCCGGTTAATTGCATAGTTTAGGGATTCCTTGAGCATCCAAAGGAGCATCCTATGCTTGAGTTGTGGGCTCCTTGCTTTGGGCTTCTTTTTTAGTTTTTTTTCATTTTCATTTCAATCCATTTCACAAATCTTCGTGCTTGGCTTGTCATTCTCCTTTCATGGTCCATTTTGCTTCCATTAGCTTGTTGGACTTTGGTGCTTGCTAATTGTGTTAGGAAAAAGCCTCTAAATGCTTAGATTCCTACAAAACATAGCAAAAACGAGCTATGCACCTCGAACACGTAATTAGCTCACAAATATACTAAGCAAAGTATAATAATCATGTAAAATCGAGCTAAATTAGGGAGTAAAATCATATGAAAACTAGACATATCAAACCTCGAGAGCGACAATCTTAGTGTCTTTATCCTCTAGTTCCCTCAACAAACAAGCTATCTCCCTCCGAGACTATGCTAGCTCGCGCTCCATGAGTCCTTACAAAGAAATGCCACATTTCAATCACTTCATCTCAAAATACAACAAAATGAACAAGGAACGAGAGGTTCATACTTGTCGATCCCGCCCACCTACGAGTGTTTCAATGGCTGTAACCCTCAGCCGATTGGCCACCCTCCATAATGCTACATGTTAAGACGATGCCACCTGCATTCAAATCAAGTGCATTCCTATGCAATAGCCAAAATTGGAAAATTGTACTCCAGCACCTCGAGGTAAGCTGGGGGCTTGACGCCTGCCACCTCAATCTCCTACAGACATCGTAAGAAGAACTCTGGTTCTTCTGTCCCTCACCGCTGGTCCTTTCAAGAAATCCCCAGCGATTTCAAGCAACGTTAAGCAATGTCCAGTGATGTCAAGCAATTCCCAGTTATTTCAAGCAACGTCAAGCAATTTTTCAAGCGGTTTCAAGCAACCCCCAGCGGACTTACAGCTCTTGCTGCACCCTATTCCCAGCAAGAGTCCGCCTGAAGACAGACACAGACAGATTCTCAATGTATCTTTCCCCAGCAAGAGTCCGCCTGAAGATAGACGCAGCAAGATTCTCACAACATGCTCATTCAACGGCAGGAAGACTCTCACAACATATGCCTTTTCAACGGCTCTTTTCCCAAAGAGAGTGCGCCTGAAGACAGACATAGAAAGATTCTCACGGCAGGCCCATTCAACGGCAGGAAGATTCTCACAACGCGCCCACTCAATGGCTGACGAGCCTCATTACGCATCCTATCCCCAGAGGCTGGCGAGCTTCATCACGCGCCCTTTCAACGGCTGTCAAGCTTTTATACGTAGTATAACAGACCTTAAAAGATCCTCCCCGACGGTCGACGGACCTTAAAATGTTCCTGACGACGGGTCCTTGGTTCAATCCCCTTGAACGCTTCGCGTCGCCATAGTCCTCAAGTTGTAATCTTCGATTAATCTGATGGCTATACTTTGACTTTTGACTTGTCCAATCCTTATTCAAAGTGGGGGCTCTGTATATACCTCGAATCTACACCTTCCGCCAAACACCCAGTGATGATTGGGCCGCATGTTTGGTATGCGAAATGATTTATGACAGTTCATAAGTTTGTCGTCAAGTGATAGCTCAAACTCTTGTGTCTACCCATTGGACGTCATCTACGTGACGATATGGTTGTTTTGAAAGTCATTAGAGTCATTTTGGATTCCGGGTAAAAAACCGCTTCATTTTCGATAAACTGTCTCTTCAAACCGTGTCTGAACGCTCGAGAATATCCCGGATATTTTAATATTTCAAAACTTGTCTTTCTTGATAAAGTATATTCATATTTTATTTAGAAAAGAATTCGAAATCAACCGCAATTCCATTAAAGAAACGCGGAAATCTTTCTTTCAAAGTAGGAAACTGCTTGGGAAATGACGCAGCGGGCGCTGCGCCTCTTCCAAGAGTCGCAGTGCCTGTTGCGCCTCTTCCCTAGCTCGTTTTGCCTGTTTCTGGAAAATTTTCTTGATTTATTTCCGTGTTCGAGTCATTCCAAAACTCTTCGGATTTCTCCCTATAAAAGGAGAGGTTCGTGCTCACTTTCAAGGCACTCGAGTGTTCTGCCCCTTCTTTTTCTCTCTTTGCATTCTAGATCTTGCTCTAAGCATTTTGACATCTACATGCTTGATCAATCGACCACGTAAGCTCAGATCCTTCTAGGTTCCCATCACGTTATTGCATAGACCTACCAATTTGACCAACTACACTTAATCAATTCAACTAATCTTTTCGAACCTCTTTCGAGGGCACGTTCTTTATATTCAAGTCGAGCTATCACTAAAACCCAACTTATTTAATCTCGTTTCGTCAACATGTAAGTCTGAGGGTGTCAAACCTTTTCAAAACCTTTTTTATTAGTTTTATTTAAATCATCTTTTTTATAATTCGTCCTAGATCCCTGATAATAAATATTAGTGGGTTTTGACATCTTTAGATCAAATTGTGTCTTTAGGGGTTTGATCTGTCAATATCAAGTCTCTTGATTCGTCTTTGATAAAACTAGTATAATTTAATATGACTTAAATCATTTCAATTCGACTTGTACATCATTAATAAGCCGTAAATACATAAACGAATACTAAATAATTGCGATTCTGGATTCAAAGCCATAACCCAACTCAAGAACAGACGCACAGAGTGCTCCGCCTCTTCCAGAGGACGTACCTCATGTTGCGCCTCTTCCAGAGGACGCACCTCATGCTGCACCTGTTCTGGGTTGGATTCCGTCTCTAAACTTCCCTATTCGCTCCAACGTAGCCTTAATTGCTGAGTTAATCGACTATTAACTCTAATATCGCTGTTAATCTGTCTTTTAGATTATTTTCTTGATAGTCCATAGACCTTAATTAGACTCCTCTAATTATTTACTAAATTACTTATTCATTTAGTTTATAATGATCTATGTAACAT
This sequence comes from Heliosperma pusillum, assembly GCA_022085475.1. Lineage (NCBI taxonomy): Eukaryota > Viridiplantae > Streptophyta > Magnoliopsida > Caryophyllales > Caryophyllaceae > Heliosperma > Heliosperma pusillum. Next base: position 2,828 of record JAIUZE010012156.1, on the reverse strand, counting down.
GCATGTAAATATAAAGACATTTATATAAGAGAAGAAATTTCCTCACATTGATATGGAAATTATATGGGCACAACAAGAACTCCTTCTTGTTGTTCTTGAGCTATAAATATGGATGAACACAAACAATCTCCAAAGTAGAAGATCTCCTCTAAGTTGCACCAAGATAAACCCAAATAATCTACCCTTATTATTAACTAGATAATAAGATAGATATTATACTACTAATATTATGACTATATTACTACACTAGTAATACTTAGTAAATATTAGTATTTGAGAGTTTTTAGTGAGAGGAAGAATTTTATAAAGAAGTATAAAAATTGCACAAAATGAAGTGGTGAAAAATGAACAACAATTGCTCATTATAAGGCCATTTTTGCCGGTCCATATTAGTCCAAAAGAACTCTTATTTTGTTCAATTTGATCACATGCATTTGAGTGGAGTGTTGTAGTATATGTGATGATTATATTCTACTTGTTATGTCACTTTCAGTAAGTAACTAAAGAGTAAAAACAAGAACAACAATCATCACTTTGTAACTACAATGTAACCAGCCATATTGACCTAGTTTGATCCATTTTGATTTTTGATATTTGTCTCACAAATACTTATTGATCATATGGTTAATTATCTTGTATAATTAAGTGTTAATTTGATCATATAACAATTATATGACTCAATTAAATAAATAATATGTACTTAACATTTGAAGTAATATTTTACCATTATATCAATATATAATGGGTCCCACAATGCTTAGTTAATTTATTTTACAACTCCTTGTAAATATAATTAACTAATTACCTCTATCTCAAAACCTCAACTAATTTAGTAATTTAACGATTAATTACTAAGTTAAATCTTATTTAATCGTATTAAAATAGATATAAATTTATTAGTCAATTATCGCATAATTGAAAAATAAGCTTAATCGAATTTGAGTTCTTAACTCAATTTCTAACAATTAACTCTCGTACATATCGAATATATGTAATGTACTAATTAACTGTATCGTATACAAATAATTAGTTACTATTTGGATTTCATCCTTTAGGTGTGACCGAAAGGGATCAGTTGATCACCGCCGTCAAACGAAAATAACGTCAAACTCTAGTCAGCCAACCGTTATTGATTTACGTTAATCAACTGACTAATCATATATATAGTCAATAACTATCCCAATTATATTCCATAATAATAATTTATTATGTGGCGCACTATTGTGGAGGAACACCTACTCCAACAATTCTCCCACTTGTCTGACACAAGTTGTGCGTCACCGAGTCTCTGTCTCTTTATCACATCTCCCACTCAACGCAAAGTGTCTTCCAGGTCGCACTTGCGATTGACAATATCTATAGTGGTTTTCTCGATAGGGAGAGTAACTGTCTGACCGAAAATCTACCATAGATCTCTTTCCGAGCGTGGCCACGCATTTACAGTAACTTCTCCTCGAGTGGCCTAAAGATGTTTTTACCCAACGTGGGTGGACAATTCCTGTTGATCCATCTCCTCTGTATGATGCAGATCACCATGATCCAGAAGAAGTCCATCGGCCTCCTTTTACGGCACGACCTAGAACATCAACCAAAACCAATCGGAAACTGCACCGACTCAGATAGACGGTCGCCAGTCAAAAGAATTGACTTATAGGAATAAGATAGAAGCCCCTGCCACGACCAGGCATCAAATAATTGATTTAAGGGTCTCTACAATGTCACTGTCCGACAGAGTGTCTTAGTCATTTCGAGACGTCACCTCATTGAGTGACTAGGGACAAAATACTAAGTTCATCCTGTTCACTTGAATTGGGTTCAACCTTTCTTTCAACCAATTCGGATAAACAACGTATTAAAATTTAGTCAAACTAAATAAAGGAGTTTTTAATGAAACTCTAACAATGAATGCGATTATCAAATATTTGGAAAAATTGATACGCTATCAATAATTTCATATCTCATAATCTCTAGCAATTCAGGTATATATTTCAATCCCATTGAAATGACATGACTATCATGTCCAGCCTGCAAAATGCATGGCTAATGGATTTAGCAATACTTGCATCTTTCCCATCGTTCTGATTGCTATTTCTCTTTGTCTACGTAATCTCATATTACATAAAACTTTATGAGTACGCGTCTAGGTTTGAATCTAGACTTAGGACTCTTCGCCTAAATGTAGCTCCCACTGTTTCACCAGTATCATGGGATAGGATATACAACTACAGGAACTACTTCTAGTCCCTCCAATACAGTCCAATCCAAGCTACCTTCATATGCATCATCATATGACGCAATGTACTCCATTTCCGTTGTAAAATCCGCAATGATAAACTGCCTGGAACATTTCCAGCGGATACATGACATTTATATTTTAAAATGTCACTCCTACTTGTAACCTTTCCAATAGTCTTTTCTGCTTGGAACTCTTCCAACAGATAAATCTTCTATAAAACACAGCCAGCTCGTGATTTCAAATCACTTTGATCAGTTTTTTGGAAACTGAAAGTCTGTGTAACCCTTACACGCAACCATTTTTAGAACCCAAACACATGAACATATCTTTTAGTCCTTCGCCAGTACTAAGGCATGTTCTTATGGCTATCAAGTGACTCTCACTTGGAGTTGATTGCAAATGATTCGTCATACTCAAAGCATGTGAAATGTCGGATTGATTATACATCACAGCGTATATAATTGATCCCGCAGCGGAAGCAAAAGGACTCAATTATGATGTGTTCAACTTCCTTGAACTAGTCAAAGATCTTATCAATATAAGAATTTTGACTCAATGCTAATATCCTTTAAGATTTATCTCCATAAATCCA
>JAIUZE010012155.1:0-15986 GCA_022085475.1 Heliosperma pusillum | reverse complement strand
TTAACATATTTAACACAATTATCTTTAACATGACCGTTGTGACCACAATAATTGCAAATCAGATATTCTGAAAGATTGACATACTTCCTTCTTCTGAAATCACGGTCAGAAGGAGTGGCTTTGCATTTATCATGGTCTCTACGACTATAGCATTCATGACCAAGACCTTTCTTCATGTTATTGTTAGACTGTTCGGTAAGGAAGTCTAAGACCTTTTGACTTCCTTCCCACTTATCATGAACTTTTCGTGCATGTAGGAGCAATTCCTTCAAATACTGAATTTCTTTTTCACACGACGAATGATCTACATTCGAGTCTTTGGAGGGATTGTTCTTTTTAAAATTTTCACGAAAATCATTGAAACGTTTGTTCAAGATAAGTTTCTCCTCATTATGTTGACTTTTGGCTTGGGAGAATTCAGCCTTCAAATCTTTCAATTGCTGAGTAAGAAACGAGTTTACTTTTTCATGATCAAGAATAACAACTTCCTTTGCCTTAGCTTGAGATTGTAACAGCTCATTGACTTTCTTCAATTCTAAAGTTATAGCTTCATTAGCCATAACTTTGGCTTGAAGGTGCTTAATGTTGAGCTTCAACTCTGAGATTATAGCTTCATTAGCTATAACTTTAGACTCAAGAGCTTCTTTCTCAACATTTGTCTTGTCTGAAGTTATAGCTGAAGTTGCCATAACTTTAGATTTGAGCTTTTTTGCTTTGGCCTTTAGAAGTTGGTTTTCCTCAGCAATATCAAGAATTTGTTCTTTAAGATCTTTTAATTCAAGACTCTGTTCATGACAATGATCTAAGGCTTCTTCAAAATACTTAATTAAAGACTTCTTAGATAAATTCTTAACTTGCTTTTTAAGTTCAAGATGACTAACCTCTTCGTCATCTTCTGAATCTGGTTCTTAATCTGAGTTGCCAACAAGACACATCTCGGATTCGCTTTCATTGTCACTGTCAGAAATTAGGTCAAGACTGACGTTGCTTAGACACAAGTTGGCGACTTCCTCTTCCTATGACTCGTCGTCCTCTGTGTCGAGATCTCCCCAGCAATAAGCCATCATCACTTGCTTGAATTCCTTCTTGGTTTTGTCTCGTTGATTTTTGTCTTTGATTTTCTTCCATGTGGGGCAATCTTTGATCATGTGATCATTTTCCCCACATTTGAAGCAACCACGACTTGAAAGAGACCCTTTTGACTCAATTGGCTTCTTGTAAGATTTGTTGGTGTTGTTGTTAAACGGTTTCCCTTGTGGTTTGTTAAAGAACTTTTTCTTAAAACGTCTAGCAAATAACACTGTTTCATCTTCAAGATCCGAATCTTGTCTTTCACTAGATTCGGCCTGTAGAGCCACCTTCTTGCTATTACTATCATTTGCCGCATCTTCATCAAGAGTAATCTCATGAGTGTAACAACCCGAAAAGTAACCAATTTTTCTAGTAAAATTTCTTAAGGATACTTTCTAGCAAGGTTAAGTTTTTAAAATAGAATTTATTGTTTCGAGTCGTATTTTAAAATTCCGAGTTCGTATTTGGAATTTCTGAGAGATTTCATGAAAATCCCGTTTTTAAGTCATCTTTGACTTTTCTTGACTTTTAAGTCGTCTTTGACTTTTATTGACTTTTTAAGTCGTCATTGACGCGTTCTTGTCTTGACTTTTATAGTCTCATTGACTTTCTTGACTTCTAAGTCATTTTTGACTTTTCTCGACTTTTAAGTCGACTTTGACTTTCGTTGACTTTTTTTCCGACTCGCCTTGTAATTTTGAAGACCGAAATTTTATTTAAAAAAATAATATTTTTAATTTATTTTTATTAAGATTTATTGGGATTTATGAAAATTTAATATAATTCTTTTGAATTTATTTGGAATTAAAGAATAACTTTTACGGTTTTAACCCGAACGTCATTTAACTATTCCCGAGTCATCTAAAATCCCGAAACAAACCCGAAACCCGACTTTGGCATGAGTCACACGCCCATGTCACCTTTTTCCACCCACTTTAGATGTTTTAAATTAATATGATTAAACTAATAATAATATCTAAGATATTTATAACTTTACCGATCCGTTAACGAAAATTACGCAAATCGCTCAAAAACAGATCCGACTACTACCTATTTCTCACGGCTCTTTCCCCTCTCTTAGAGCTAGATATTTTCCTTTCTTTTCATTACAATACCATAATATCTAGATATTTGGTTTAATTAACTTAATATCTAATTATATCTAATCAATTACCGTAATATAATTATTAAACCCGAGTCAATTCCGTAACAACAATTTCAAAACCCGACTCATTAATTCTTCTATAACTACACGGCCCAACCACCCAACATTACTCACTAACTACTTTTCATTTTACAATAAATCAACTTAAGATCAAATCAATACTTTCTTTAATCGTTCTTCATTGTTCTTCGTCGTTCTTCATCGTTCTTCGTCGTTCTTGAGCAAAATCGTCATAAAACCTTCATTTCTTATTCAAATCCTTCCTAACTTATATTTCTAGAATCTCCTCTTCGCTCTCCATCTTCAAGTACGGTTTATTTTCAATTCCGACAAAATCGTTTTCCACACTTTAATTATGGAAAATCAAGTTTTAATACTAACAATATTATTCTTGTCATTTCTTATAGGGGAAGATTTTGAAGACGAGTTTGGTGACTCGTATATATTAGAAGAAGATTAGTAGACGGGTTTTTCTTTAGTTCTTATTTTGGGTGCTAATTGATTTTACTAACTAAGGTAACGATTCCGAGTTACTCGACGAATTAATGTTACATACCTTTGTTTTCTTTTGTTTATGTTCATGTTATAGTTATTTATGATTTTTAACTAGTAACATGATAAGTTGTTATATTATTATGTTGGATGAATTTTTGGCATGTTTAGTGTTCTTGACATATTTGATGATTTGTTCATAATCATGATTTTTGTATGCATGATGGATGATTTGGTTGTTTAATATGGATGTTGTTAATTAAAGCATGTTAGAAATAATTTAGAGTTGATGTTGGTGGTGGCCGTAGGAGGCTGTTTTGGTGGCTGGAAAACCGGGCCAAACCAGGCCGGTTCAGGCCGGTTCAGACCCGGTCCAGCCCGGTCTGGTTGGTCCGTGTTTTGGTCTTTGTTTTTTTGTCGATCTTGATTGTTTTGTTGGTTGTTTTGACGGGTTTTAAAATATGTAGAGCATGCGGGAAATTTAGGAAACGGTTTTTAGAAAAGATGACCGAAACACAAAACCGGTCCAAAATGAACCGTTGGGTCCCCTTGGACTTTGTGACGGTTTAGAGTTTGTTATTTTATCCGTTGTTTTTTGTAATATTTAGCAAGTGTGAAATTTTAATAAGTAAATTATTTAATTAAAAGCTTTTCATTATATTATTATTTCTCACATGTTAGAAATTATAATACGAGATTTTAGTTTAATTTGATATCATGTAAGTCAAGCGGGTTTTCGTATGAATTAATAAATTGCATGTTAGAAATTGAATGAAATAGCATGAAATGAATGTGATATTCTTATGTTCAAGCCTCGATGGCTAAGACTCTGTTTCTAGCCGGTTTGACCAAACGGTTTTGGTCAAACTACGATCTAGTCAGCCCCGTTTTGACTGATGACCCGTCGCGGGACTCGGGTCGGGGATTTGTCTTCAGGTAAGGTTTTATTTAATGAATGAATGAATGAGCCTTAATAGATATGAGGCGATATGATATTGAATATGATTTTTATGCAATTAGTCACATGATAGGAAGTTTTTCCCTTGACTGTTTGATTGTATGATATGTGTCGTGTTGACTAAGTACCCATAGAGAATTATGAGTATATGGCGTCTTGACCATTCTAATTCTAAATGAGTATCTTGGACCATGACATTGATAGGCCTTACTATCTTTAACGAGCATATGGAGTTTACCGCTTAATAGCTTTTGTGTCCCTGCTTGGTGGATCTCCAAGTCGGGGCATGGCTGCCATTGCTTCCACTTTAGGGAATGGAGCCAGCTTCAGTACTAGCCAACCCTTTGGTGGATCTCCTTAGGGATACTCATGTGATGAGTCTTGGGTGCGATGGATCTTCGCATTTCTCTAGGTCTGCGCAGTCTAGGTTTAGGGTAGAGTTGTATCTTGGCCATGTTATTAGGGTAACCTCTGAGCGAAGATATGTGCTTTGGATCTGGGCCATGTTTTAAAGGTAACCGCTGAGCCTAGATGTGTGCTTTGTATTTTGGCCATGTTATTAGGGTAACCGCTGAGCCTAAATATATAAGTATATCCTACCTCGCGGTATAGACTCGAGTTACAGAAGTCTTCTATTGACTGTCCTAAGAACTTATGCCTGTTTGTAGACGTATTGGTTTTTCATGTTTGATGATTCTATGAATCTTAGAAGGTGAGATGCAAGCCGGCTAAGGTTGATAGAGTTTGGCTTACCGGTTGTTAACTGATTCACATGATAGCTTGCATGAGTAGCTTAGCCTTCATATGATAGGTTATATGTTAGTTATTTGTTTCATAACATGATAAGCATATCGTATATGTTAAGGTTTTGTATTTTCAATATACATTGCTTTTATGTTATTCATGTTTCATTAAACTCGACATTTCGTGGCTGGGAGAACTCGGAGTTACTCCCCACTGACTGTTGCTTCCGTGTTTATATTTAATGCGGTTGGCAGGTTTGTGATGCATACTTTGGGTACATTGACGAGCTAGCGAGCGAAGTATTTACCTTGGACCTATATTCGGTTCTTAGGATTGTATATTATTATACACTCTTTTATTTCAGTATTTATACAGGAAACATGTCTCCCGTTTTAGATATTTCTTATGTATAATATTATTTCTTTTTGTTATGAACCTTTTTCTTTAAGACACCTTTGTTATGATGAATATATTTAATAGTAGGTTCCGGTTTTTAAAATTTACCGATTTTAACTAAAGTGAACCTATTAGAAACGTATTCTCATCTTTTATTTATTTAAATTACTTGTTTATCTTTCCGCAAATTTGAGGGTGTCACATTAATAGTTCGCATGGTTCGTTTACCGTGTAAATTTACGTAATGACTTTAAATATTAATGTTTAGAATATATGATATTACATTCGCTTATATCGCATGTTTTGTGACGGTTTTTCATATATCCCACTTTGAGTCGGTTTTACACATGTTACGGTTTGAGCACTAATTGTTAAGTTCTTTGTACTCTCATTCCCCGGCTACCTCTTTGTTCGTAAGGCTAGAATGTCGGAACTAGGAGTGTATCCTTACTGCTTAATTGCATGTGTTAGTGGGCATATGACGACGTTGTTGGGAGGCGAACGCTATGCGTTGATCGACCCGGGCGTCAAATGTTGTATACTTGCGAGGTGGTGTCATTGCCTGTAGCTTACCGCTTGTTATGTTGCTTGTTCTTTTTTCCGCCTCTTTCGTGAAGGTTGACCGAATTTGGGGTACTCGGCTTCTATGTTTGACCGAGTCTTGGATGCGAAATGTCATCGCATGTCGAATCGGAAAATGTTATTCCGAGAGTCTGGCCAAGTTTAGACTAGGACCGTATTATTATCGTCGTCCTACCGGGAGGAAATTAGTCTACATATACGAAATGTCGAATCGTGTAAGCGTTCAGGGAAATGTCATCCCGTGGATGCGATTTTAATCATACTTGCCATGTACACGGTGCTATTGCGTGTCATTTACCGTGAGAGATGTTGTCAACGTATTTGTATGTTTGGATGGATGCTTTTATGATTGGTTATTTGTGATCTTTGGATGACTTGGCATGGTTTGTTTGTCGAGTCTCAATCTTATCAAGCTTATGCCGCTAACGGTGAGATGCAAGCCCTAGTGAGTGTATGGTTGCCTAAGAGTGTCTTCCTCGAGTCTATCTATAATATGATGGTTACGGTTTTGTACTTCATGTACCTATATCTTTATATATATTGAATTGCCTATTTATCCTTCTCGTATTTCACATGTACATTCATATATGCATGCTTCTACTTTCGTATTTTCGTTTAAGTATGTTATTTGTGATATGGTTGGGAGAACCCGCAGTTACTCCCCACTGACTGTGGCGTTCATGTTTTTCATGGATGAACAGGTTGCTTGCTTGGATGGATTTTGCTAATTGTATTTTGGGTTTCGGGTGTGAGCTAGCGGGCGTTGGCCTGGATGAATCACCTCTAGACGTTGTTTAGCTAGTTTGCTAATAACTTTGATATTTGATAACATTTTGAGAGACTTCGTCTCTTTGTAGTATATTCTACTTTGGTTTGTCATTATTTGACATTCCTCGTATTTTTATCTTAGCATGTAAAAAGTTTTAAAAACATCGTATTTTCCGCTATATAAATCACATGCTTGTTATGTTTTATTTCCGCATTCACGAGGGCTGTCACAGTTGGTATCAGAGCTTTAATGCTCCCGACGCACACACGTGAACCCTAAACATAAACTACTTGACCTTGAAATAATAAATGAGAGATGGGTGGAAGTTAAATCTTTTACTTGGTAGTCTATTTGTTTATACTAAGTGTTAGGATTAACTTGTTTTGTTTTGTTTCTTATGAACATGGTTAGACCTCGACTAGTAGAAAACGTTATGCTAGAAGCTCTTACGCAAGTGTTGAAGAATCAACAAGATGCGGCTAATGCTCATGCCGAGCAAGTGCCTCCTCGTAGAGAAGACAATCACCAAGGAGGCTATGCTTGGGTGGCTAGCCAAATTGCTAGAAGCAAGATCGTGCCGTATGGCGGAGAACCGGACCCTACCGAGCTTTCGGAGTGGTTCCGGGAGATGGAAAAGCAGTTCAACTTGTACCAAGTCCGTAATGAGGACAAGGTGAGGATTGCTAAGCATTTCCTTGTAAGGGAAGCCGATAATTGGTGGGCGATTACTAGTGCCACCGCTACTCATGAAGCCGATTTCAATTGGGATTATTTCAAGGCTCTTGTTAAAGGCCGATTTTATCCCAAGGAGCTCAAGCAACAAAGGCTCAAGGAATTCATTTATTTCAAGCAAGGTTACTTGACGGCTCAAGACTTCACTACCCAATTTAACAAGCTTGCTCATTTCACACCGAGGCTCATCAAGGATGATGAAGACCGAGCTTTCTACTACCTCTACAAGCTTAGTGCCTTACTCCAAAGAAAAGTGAGGAGAAATTCTACTTCCTTTGGAGAATTGTATGATGATTCACTATGGGCCAAGAACTCCATGAGGGCTATCAAGGATGAAGCAATGATGAAGAATCCCTCTCCTTCCTTCACTCCTAAGCCAAATTTTTATGGAAAAAGGTCATTTACTCCTTCGTCTTCCAACTCTTATGCCAACAAGAGGAGATTTAATCCTCCCCCAAATGCAAGTGCAAGAGCTCCCACTCCTTTCATTCCTCGAGCTACTTCTAACGTGGCTCATAGGCCTTATGCTCCTCCTCAAGCTCAAGGTTGCTTATGTAACCGTTGTAGACAACCACACCACCCCGGTGTAACTTGTTCCAACCGACCTTACGTTTGCTTCTTTTGCCAAAAGACGGGTCACCGTTATGATGATTGCCCCGATCGGAAGTTGCCCCCTTCAATTGCCAAACCTAAGGGTTCTATCTTTGTTCTAAGCCGAGCCGAGGCCGATGCTCATCCGGAGATAATTACGGGTATGTTCTCAATCTTAGAGCAACCGTGTCTTATTCTATTTGATACCGGTGCTTCTATGTCCTTTGTGTCTCCAACTTATACTAATAAATTATCTATCGAGCCTACATCTAGTGAGGATACTCCCATATCCTTACCATCCGGAGAAATTATCTCTTGTTCTACTCTTTATCCAAATGTTCCTATTTCTATTGCGGGTACTATCTTTCCCGCTAATCTCCTTAAGTTTCCTCTAGGATAATTCGATGTAATTCTAGGTATTGATTGGTTAGCGTTATACCATGCTAGATTCGAGTGTAGAGATCAAAAGATTTATTTAAAGAGTCCTTTAGGAGTTAGAATAACTTATAAGGGATCTCATTCCCGAATGGGTGTGTCTTTGATTTCCACAATGTATATGGTGAGTATGGTAAGAAAGGGTCACCAAGCATACTTGTGTATTGTGACTTCTACAACTACCTCCTTACCAAAGATTGATGATGTGCCTATAGTTCGTGATTTTGTTGATGTATTCCTCGAAGACTTGCCCGGGATCCCTCCCGAGCGTGATGTTGAGTTTTCCATTGATCTTGTACCTGGATCCAGACCCATAGCTAAAGCTCCTTACCGTATGGCTCCAACCGAATTGAAAGAGTTAAGGAAGCAACTTGATGATATGATTGTAAAGGGTTTCATTCGACCAAGTGCCTCGCCTTGGAGTGCTCCTGTTCTCTTTGTGAAGAAGAAAGATGGTTCCATGAGACTTTGTATTGATTACCATGAGTTGAACCAAATTACAATCAAGAATAGGTATCCTTTGCCAAGAATTGAAGATTTATTCGATCAACTAAAGGGTGCTTCTACTTTTTCCAAGATTGATTTGAGATCTGGATATCACCAAATTCCCGTTCGTGATGCCGATATTCCGAAGACCGCTTTTAGTACAAGGTATGGTCTCTTTGAGTTCAAGGTGATGCCATTTGGATTGACAAATGCTCCCGCTATTTTTATGGATCAAATGAACTGTACATTTAGTGAGTATCTTGATAAGTGTGTAGTGGTGTTCATCGACGACATCCTTATTTTCTCCAAGACCGAAGAAGAGCATGCTATTCATCTTAGGACTATTTTTGGTGTTCTTCGTCGTCAAAAGTGGTTTGCCAAATTCTCCAAGTGTGATTTTGGTTACCTAAAGTGTCCTTTCTTGGGCATGTAATTTCTAAAGAAGGTGTGATGGTATACCCTTCTAAAATTGAAGCTGTGGTGGATTGGAAAAGTCCTACCGATGTTAGAGAAGTTCGAAGTTTTCTTGGTTTAGCTGGTTATTACCGTAGATTTGTCAAAGATTTCTCAAAGCTTGCTAGACCGATGACCCAAATGTTGAAGAAAGAAACCAAGTTTGTATGGAATGAAGCTTGTGAAGCCGCTTTTCAAGAGTTAAAGAAAAGGTTGACTACCGCCCCGGTGTTGACCTTACCTGAAGATGGTGTAGACTTTGATGTCTATTGTGATGCTTCCAAGATGGGATTGGGTTGTGTACTTATGCAAAGAAGGAAAGTGGTTGCTTATGCCTCGAGACAGTTGACAGTTCATGAAGTGAACTAGCCTACTCATGATTTGGAATTAGCCGCCGTTGTGACAACCCTCGCGAATGCGGAAATAAAAACATACAAGCATGTGATTTAATTAGCGGAAAATACAGTGTTTTTAAAAATTATTACATGCTAAAGGAAAAGTACGAGAAATGTCAATAATTACAAACCAAAGTATAAAATACTACAAGAGACGGAGTCTCTCAAAATGTTAACAAAAGACAAAGTTGTTTAGCAACTAGCTAAGGAACGTCTAGAGGTGAATCATCCAGGCCAACGCCCGCTAGCTCACACCCGAACCCAAAATACCACAAGCAAAAAGCCATCCAATCAAGCAACCTGTTCATCCATGAAAAACATGAACGCCACAGTCAGTGGGGAGTAACTCCGGGTTCTCCCAGCCATATCACAATAAACATACTTAAACGGTAATACGAAAGTAGAAGCATGTATATATGAATATACATGTGAAATACAATAAGGATAATTAGGTAATTCAATATGTAAAGATAAGAGCTCATAAAGTACATATCCGTAACCATCATACTATAGATAGACTCGGGTATGACACTCTTAGGCAACCATACACTCACTAGAGCTTGCATCTCACCGTTAGCGGCATAAGTTTGATAAGATTGAGACTCGACAAACAAACCATGCCAAGTCATCCAACGATCACATATAATCAATCATATAATCATCCATTCAAACGTACAATACGTTGACGACATCTCTCACCGTGTACATGCAAGTATGATTAAAAGGCATCCACTGGATAAAACATTGCCCTGAACGCATACACGATTCAATACATTTCGTATATGTAGACTAATTTCCTCTCGGTAGGACGACGATATTAATATCCGGTCCTAGTCTAAACCTGGCCAGACTCTCGGAATAAACCATTTTCCGATTCGACAAGCGATGACATTTCGCATCCAAGACTCGGTCAATCATAGACGCCGAGTACCCCAAATTCGGTCAACCTTCACGAAAGAGGCGGAAAAGAGCACAAGCCTCATAACAAGCGGTACGCTACATGCAATGACACCACCTCGCAAGTATACAACATTTGACGGCTGGGTCGATCAATGCAAAGCGTTCGCCTCCCAACAACGTCGTCATATGCCCACTAACACATGCAATTAAGCAGTAAGGATACACTCCCCGTTCCGACATTCCAGCCTTACGAACGAAGAGGTAGCCAAGGGAATGAGAGTACCAAGCACATAGAAAATTTGTCCTCAAACCGTAACATGTGTAAAACCGACTCAAAGTGGGACATATCAAAAACCGTTACAAAACATGTGATACAAGCGAATAGAATATCATATATACGAAACATGCGGATCGGCTTTTCTTCAAAGGACAAATTCGGTTCAAGCTCGGGCATTTCCGCTTGAAAGACATGACTTGCATCACTAACGTACTTTCTCAACTGAGAAACATGGAATACATCATGAACTTTCTTCAAATTCGGGGGCAAGTCCAACCTGTAAGCAACGGCACCTATCCTTTTCACAATATCAAAGGGTTTAATGTATTTCGGGCTCAATTTACCCTTTACACCAAACCGTTTAACACCCTTCAACGCAGATACTTTCAAGAACACTTTATCTCCAACTTCAAACTTTAACGGTCATCTTCAGATATCGGCATAAGACTTTTGTCGATCTTGAGCGGCTTTCATTCTATCACGAATGACCTTCACATGATCAATAGTCTCAACAAGAACATCGGGGCCTAAGTCACGAATATCACTCAATTGATCCCAACAAATAGGACTTCGACATTTCCTTCCATACAGAGCTTCATAAGGAGCCATCTTGATCGAGGCATGATAACTATTGTTGTAAGAAAACTCCACTAACGGTAGACTCTTTTCCCAACTAGATTGGAAGTCGAGTGTACAAGCCCTAAGCAAGTCTTCTAAAGTCTGAATAGTCCTCTCGGTCTGACCACCGGTAGCGGCATGAAATGCGGTACTCATCAACATTTTACTACCAATGGCTTCTTGTAAAGCCTTCCAAAATCTCGAACAAAACCTCGGATCTCGGTCGGAATTGATTTCCTTGGGAACACCATGGTATCTAACAATTTCATCAACATAGGCTTTCGCTAGTCGATCTAAACTCCAAGTCTCTTTGATCGGAATGAATCTAGCACACTTGGTCAAACGATGAACAACAACCCAAACAACATCTTTACTTCCAACGGTCCTTGGCAAAGCCATAACAAAATCCATGGAAATAGATTACCACTTCCATAGTGGAATATCCAAAGGTTGTAGCAATCCACCGGGCCTCTTGTGTTCGATTTTCACTTGTTGGCAAGTAAGACATCTTCCAACATAAGACACAACGTCGCATTTCAAATTCGGCCACCAAACTTGTAGCTTCAAGTCTTTATACATCTTATCACCTCCGGGGTGAATAGAATAAGGGGAAAGGTGAGCTTCATCAAGAACTTGCTTTCTCAAGTCGAGAGCATTAGGCACAAACAAACTGCCATGGAATCGAAGAACACCTTTATCATCAAACTTGAAATCTTTAGCTTTTCCTTCAAGAAGTTTGGCTTGAATAGACTTGTAGGTAAGATCATCAACTTGGCTTTCGCGGATCTCGCGGAGGAAAACAGGTTCGGCAGTCATAGCACCAACATAATCAAATCCACGTTCCATGAATTCCAACTTCAACTTTCGAAACTCAATACAAAGATCAACGGGTAATACCCGCATAGCATTCAAAGCATGAGAAGATTTTCTACTAAGAGCATCGGCAACCACATTAGCCTTCCCTTCATGGTATAACAACTCAAAATCATAATCATTCACCAATTCCAACCATCTTCTTTGTCTCATATTCAACTCTTTTTGAGTAAATATGTACTTCAAACTTTTGTGATCGGTGAATGTACGACAATGAACACCAATAAGATAGTGTCTCCACACTTTCAAAGCATGAACAACGGCGGCCAATTCCAAATCATAAGTAGGATAGTTCACTTCATGAACTCTCAACTATCTCGAGGCATAAGCAACCACTTTCCTACTTTGCATAAGTACACAACCCAATCCCATCTTGGAAGCATCACAATAGACATCAAAGTCTACACCATCTTGAGGTAAAGTCAACACCGGAGCGGTAGTTAACCTTTTCTTTAACTCTTGAAAAGCGGCTTCACAAGCTTCATTCCATACGAACTTGGTTTCTTTCTTCAACAATTGGGTCATTGGTCTAGCAAGCTTTGAGAAATCTTTGACAAATCTACGGTAATAACCAGCTAAACCAAGAAAACTTCGAACTTCTCTAACATCGGTAGGATTTTTCCAATCCACCACAGCTTCAATTTTAGAAGGGTATACCATCACACCTTCTTTAGAAATTACATGCCCAAGAAAGGACACTTTAGGTAACAAAAATTCACACTTGGAGAATTTGGCAAACCACTTCTAACGACGAAGAACACCCAAAATAGTCCTTAGATGAATAGCATGCTCTTCTTCGGTCTTGGAGAAAATAAGAATGTCGTCAATGAACACCACTATACACTTGTCTAGATACTAAATAAATGTGCGGTTCATTTGATCCATAAAAATAGCGGGAGCATTAGTCAATCCAAAAGGCATCACCTTGAACTCATAATGACCATACCATGTACTAAAAGCGGTCTTCAAAATATCGACATCACGAACGGGAATTTGGTGATAACCGGATCTCAAATCAATCTTGGAAACAGTAGAAGTACCCTTTAGTTGATCAAACAAATCTTCAATTCTTGGCAAAGGATATCTATTCTTGATTGTAATCCGGTTCAACTCACGGTAATCAATACAAAGCCTCATAGAACCATCTTTCTTCTTCACAAAAAGAACGGGAGCACCCCAAGGCGAGGCTTTGGTCGAATAAAACCTTTCTCAATCATATCATCAAGCTGCTTCCTTAACTCTTTTAACTCGGTTGGAGCCATACGGTAAGGAGCTTTGGCTATGGGTCCGGATCCAGGTACAAGTGACCGGGTTTATCGCAGTCCCGATACAAAAATAATTACCCACACTTAGGCTAACAACATAAGGAATGTAATTAGGGAAGTAGGGTGTCGATCCTCAGGGAGTACGTGTTAACTATGAATTGCTATGGAGTGATTTTCATTTAAGTTCGATTCATTTGGGGTGATTGTCTAAACTACTAGCATGAAATAAATTGACAAGTATGTAATGACGATATTTAAATGACGAGTATGGAAATTGCAATAAAGATAAATCTAATCTAATTGACGGAAAGAAAGGTGACGATAATTAAATCTAACTAAGAACTATAATTTAAATGACAATATTGAAAAGCTACCTAACTAAACTAATAAACTAGCTAATGACAATAAAGTAAACTATCTAAGAACGATAATAAAATGGCGGTAAAGTAAACTAACTAAAACAAGAAAATAAACTATCTAAAACAGTAAAATAAACTATCTAATCAAATTGATATAGAGAAAGAGAAATTCATGTCAAATGATTTAAAAGCTTTATTGATACCAACATTAGAATTACTACGATTGTCTAAGCCTTGTAGCGGTATATTCCTCTAGGATTCGTACCGACTTTTTAATGGGTCCTAACGTCCTCTCAGCCTGGTTAGGTCACTAAACCCCAATTGGTAGTCCTAATTTCCATCCCAACTCTCGTTTCTAAAACGGAAGTTGACTAATACAAACAATTGTTTATGGCTACTAAACAAAGTTATAGAATTTGACACAACCAAAGGAAGAAACAAACTAGGTGGTTCTATTGGTATCGACTCTTCTTTTAATTCATTTTAACTAGCAAATTATTTCAATATTACAATTTTATTTATTGTATTTACACAATGATAATCTTACAATGTTATATCTAATTTATGTGATTAAGTAAATTAAGAGGAAAATGATAAGTAAAATTAAACAACGAAATAAAAGTGCTAAAGTGATTAAGGTGATTATATTAATAATGATTCTAATGATGAATTTCATGATTATATTGTACGTTTCTTAAACTCGATATTAGACACTTCTAATATCATTTTACAATTAGTTTACTCTTAAACTAAATAAATATTATGCATGCATAACAAAAGAATTAGAAGAAACAATTTCCTTACATTGATTATATGGAAATGGGCACAATATTTGAACTCCTTTCAAATATTGATCTTGAGCTAGTAAGATGACGATGAATTCCAAGTTTCAAAGTAGAAACTCTCCAATTAGTAGCACCCAAGACAACCCCTAAATCTCTACTAAATTACTACACTAGTATATAATAGTATAAGCCCTTATTATGAACTAATAGATATATTACTACCCTTAGTAATGATATTATTAGTGTAGGAACACAAGAAGAATTTCTTAAATTTCTTTTAGTGAGAGATAGAGATTTTTAGATGCAAAATATGAGATGTTATGGTATATATTAAGAGGGAAAAACAAACCCTCTTTTGGCTTGTTAAAACAGGTCACACACACCCCACATGGGTGGGGTGTTGTTACTTCCAATTGTTCTTAACAATGTAAAAAAGGTTGAGTGTTGGTAATAGTTTTGGGTATGATTATGTCTAATTCCTAATTAGAATAATACACAAAAATAATCACCCTCTTTGTACACTACCAAAACCGGTGCACCCTTGTAATATGGGTGTCCATTTTCTTTTTGCAATTTGTCATTTGTCACAAGTGTGATGTGACACCCTCAAATTTGCGGAAAGAAAAAAAATTATTTAAATACATAAAAGATAATAAAACATAACGAAGGTGTCATAAAATAAAAAGGGTCATTACAAAACGGAAATAATATTCTACAAAAGAAATATACAAGACGGGAGACATATCTCCTGTATAAATACGGAAATAAAAGAGTGTATAATAATATACAAACTATGAACCGAATATAGGTCCAAGGTAAATACTTCGCTCGCTAGCTCGTCAATGTACCCAAGTACGCATCACAAACCTGCCAACCGCATTTAATATAAACACGGAAGCCACAGTCAGTGGGGAGTAACTCCGAGTTCTCCCAGCCACGAAAGGTCGAGTTTAATGAAACATGAATAACATAAAAGCAATGTATATGGAAAATACAAAACTTAAACATATATGATATGCTTTTCATGTTATGAAACAGATAACTAACAAATAACCTAGCATGTGAAAGCTATCATGTGAAACCGATAATAAACTATAACTCGAGGTAGGGAAGCTGGTATGCTAGCTCAGAGGTTCCTCTCAGAAACATGGCCATGATACACTCAAAACCCTAATCAACACGTAATCATGTGAATCAGTTAACAATCGGTAATCCAAACTCTATCAATCCTAGCCGGCTTGCATCTCACCTTCTAGAACTCATAGAATCATACAAACATGAAAGACCAATACCTCTACACACAGGCATAAGTTCCTAGAAAACCGGTCATAGTCTGACTTCGTACGCTTCGAGGCTATACCACAAGGTAGGAAAACATCCTAGTCCTAGACTGATCAGACCTAGCGACAACAGCTATTCCGTTCCCCGTCCCATGACATAACCGTCTATGAGAAACTCTACTAGTCGACCCCCTAAGCAGAGATGGCTAGTACTTAAGCTGACTCCAGTCCCAAAACGGATCAGGCAGCCATGCCCCGACTTGGATATAAACCCACCAAGCCGATACACAAAAGCTATCAAGCTGTGAACTATATACTCGTTAAAGATAGTACGGGCCTATCAATGTCATGGTCCAAGCT
>JAIUZE010012154.1:0-29564 GCA_022085475.1 Heliosperma pusillum | reverse complement strand
CTGCCCCATGTCACCTCCACCACCCCTCGCCGCCTCTGTTCTTTGTCCGTCGCACCCCAACCTGCCACCACCAAACCTCCACACCGACGGCCCCAACCCTTCACAGGAACTGTTCTCTTTCTTTTTTTGTTTTTTTTTTCAGATTTATACTATCATATTTTTAGTCCATTTTTTGAATCTTTTTTTAGATCTGAAAACAAGGTAAAAAGGTAAAACATAC
Organism: Heliosperma pusillum; assembly: GCA_022085475.1. Lineage (NCBI taxonomy): Eukaryota > Viridiplantae > Streptophyta > Magnoliopsida > Caryophyllales > Caryophyllaceae > Heliosperma > Heliosperma pusillum. The sequence goes on along the minus strand of JAIUZE010012154.1, from coordinate 29,344 downwards.
AACCACCACCATTTCAAAATTAGTTTTTTATTTTACAGATTTTCATATTTATTATGTTTTTTATTTTATTTTAGATCTCATTTTTTTTATATGTCTTTTTTTTTCTAGATCTACTTTGGTTTTTTCCAGATTTACATAGTTTTAGATCTTGTTTTTTATTTTTAAAATTTCTTAGGTTTTACTTTTTATTTTAATTTATATCTTGTTTTTGTTTTTTTTTCTTTCTCAGATTTCTTATGTTTTTTTTAATTTTTTTAGATCTTGTTATTATGGGCTGAAGTTACACTTTTATATCTTGTTTTTGTTTTTTTTTCTTTCTTAATTTTTTTAGATCTTGTTATTATGGGCTGAAGTTACACTTTTATGTACTAAAGTTTCACTAGTATGTACTAAAGTTTCACTAGTATGTACTAAAGTTTCACTAGTATGAACTAAAGTTTCACAATTATGTACTAAAGTTTCACAATTATGTACTAAAGTTTCACTAGAATGTACTAAAGTTTGACTAGTATGTACTAAAGTTTCAAGTACTAAAGTTTGACTAGTATGTACTAAAGTTTTACAATTATGGACTAAAGTTTCACTAGTATGTACTAAAGTTTTCACAATTATGGACTAAAGTTGCACTGGACTAAAGTTATCTTATTAAGGACTGAAGTTACTTAATTAATGACTATAGTTACATTAGTATGGACTGAAGTTACACTAGAAAAGACTAAAGTTACCTAAACATGAGTTACACTATAATTGACTAAAGTTACACAATTAATAAATGAAGTTTCACTAATAAAGGTTAAAGTTACACTTAATAAAATATTAAAATTAATTCATATTTTAAGTTAAAGTTACGCAATTAAGAATTAAAGTTACATTCATAAAAACTAAAATCACATAAATTTGTTTAAAAATTATATAAATTTAAATTTATATAGTCGAAATCACATTTTAATTTAAAGTTACAAAAATGATGGTTGAAGTTTCACTCTTAATGACTAAAGTTCGCCTCATAAAAAAACAAAAATCACATAAATTTGTCTTAAAATTACATAAATTCAAATTTATATAGTTTAAATCACATTTTGATTTAAAGTTACACAAAAAAAGGTTGAAGTTACATAAATAATTATTAAAGTTACACTCGAAATGTAGGTGAAAGTCATTAAAACTTACTCATTTTATTCTAATCTTGTCCCTTCATTTTGTTTTAATCTTGTCCATTCATTTTTCTTTTAATCTTAGCCTTCCATCTTGTTCTAATCTTGTCCCTCCATCTCTTTCATCCAAAGGGCAAGATGAGGACTCATGGACTCAATTTTGGCAGGTGGAATCATTATACTTTGCCCTATTCTTATATATTATCTATAGATATAATAGATATTATTATATATATATATATATATATATATATATATATAGTAAGCATCCGGTGAGTCCACCTTCTTAGGTGAGTATGGTCCTATGAATAAGGACCATTAGATTAAAAGATCCAACAGCTCTCGTTGAACCACGTGGACAAATTTCTTTTGAAACCAAAAGAGAGTATTATAAAAGAGAGAATTTATAGAATTTTTTGACATAATCACAATTTTTTTCTCTCTCTAAAACCGTCGGTCTCTCTCTAAAGCGCGCATTAATTAAGCCTTTAATTCTTCAAAACAACTACAATAATCAAGTGACATTAAAATCAAGTTGATATCTTCAGTAAATCTTCTCTAATTCTTCAAAAACTTCCGAACAACATCTGATTTCTCAAATAATGAAGAGGTATCAACATCAATGAGGTTTAATGATATGTAATAACTGCTAACTTTATGTTTGAATTTGTGTTGCGTGCTATTGATTTCCGTGTTCTTCGTGTTTAGAGATTTATTGTTGTTCTTGTTGTTATTTTTTTTTTTTTATTATAAGCATTGATTCGAAAAATTTTTTAATTGATTTAGGGTTAATATTTTGCATGTTGTTGCTGTTCAAAAGTATTAGGTTTAATTTGAGTATTTCTGTTGTTGATGTTCAATTATTAATTGATGAAATCAATTCTCGTTTTTGTTTTCTTAGAAATCGAGAAATTATCTTTTTCTAGGTTTTACCTAAAAATTAGGTTTAATGATTTGTAGTAACTGCTTACTTTATGTTTGATTTTGTGTTGCGTGCTATTGATTTCCGTGTTCTTCGTGTTTACAGATTTTAGGCAAAAACATGTTGTTACTAATAATAATAAAATCAGAAACTAAGTATTTTCTGCAACTTTTTTAGCACCATAGTTTTCAAAGAGTAGCAATGTTACTGTAAACAGAGTAACAAATTTTCTGCAACAAAAGAGTGTAACTATGTTACAATAACGATGATACTGTAACAGTGTTACTGTTATTCTTTTTCATTGAAGTTTTTACTGGTATAGTGTATATGTTTCATCCGCGAAATAGTATTCGACGATGTTGTTACTGTTATACTGTAGCTATTACTGTTATGCTGTTACTAATTGTATGATGTTGGTTTAAAAAAAAAACGTTTTCAGGAAAGGAGACTTGCTGGAGGAATCAGCTATTCCAAAGAAGACCAAGAAGCCACCATCAGATAACACACCAACCAAGAAGACACAGACAGAGAAAATGCCAAAGGCAGCAACAGAGAAGCCGGTGATAGAGCCTAAGGAGGCTCCTACAAAGAAGGCACATTCTGAAAAGGCATCTAAGGCACCTAAGGCAACACAAACACCTACAAAGAAGGTGTTGCCTACAGAAAAGGTTCAGACAAAGAAGGCATCTAAGCCAAAGAAACCAAGAAGGCAGTAAAGGCTTCAACACACCAAACTAATAATGCACAAGAAACAGGAGAAAAAAAGGTTCGCAAGCCTCTGAAGGAAAAGGCACTGAAAGTGCCAGCAGAAAAGGCACCAAAGGAGCCTCTGCCAAAGCTGTCAGCAGAAAAATTGCATATGTTGCCTAAACCAACAAAGGCTTCAACTGACAAGGAAGTAATTGGCAAAACAGCAAAGCTGCCATCAAATGTTACAGTAACAAAATAAGTCACACTCTTGAAAACAGCTGCAAAGAAGATGCCCACCGAAAAAACACCAATAAAAAAAACTGAAAAGAGAAAAAGTGACCAACAGCAGACCAAAAAGGCATTGAAGACTCCTCCGAAGACACCGGAGAAAAAGGTGGTAACCACACCAGTGAAGAAGGTTGAACCGAGTAAGGTGGTGTCAGCGAAGAAGATGTCAGCGCCAAAGAAGACAATATCAAAACCAGCTGAAAAGGAAACAACTGAGGTAAAGAAGGCAGTGCCAAAAAGAGGCAAGAAGGTTACTACTGCAAAGCCAATACCAACAAAGGTCCTGTCAAAAAAGAAGGTAACAGAGACAAAGAAAAAAAAACGTCAGCAGCAAAAAAAGAGACCCAGAAATAAGGTAACGATATCGAACAATGAAACAGATGAGGATTATGAGGAGTCTGATGAGTCAGGCAGTGAATCTAAAATGACAATTAAGAAGGCGAAGACAGAAAAAGGTTTGATGCTGGTGAAGTCTGTGAAGGAAATTAAAGCAGAAGAAGAAGTTATCTCCAAAAAGTATGTAACTATGTTAAACCAACGTTGAATATATTGCCCTGCAAAAATTGTCACAAAGTATCTCTTTTACCGTAACTGTATTACTGTTTTGTTCCAACATGTTTAGACTAGCGTGAAATATATTGTTAAAAATATTATGTTTAAAGTATCAATGTCCCTGTAACGTTGGGACAGTAACCTTGTGACAGTAACCTTGTGACAGTATCAATGTCCCTGTAGCGTGAAACATTGTTATTTTAATCTTATATGGTGCTAATATAGAATTTTTATGACAGGCCGGATAAATACATAACAGATGCAGGGCTCAGCCATTAGTCGATGTTATGGCAAAGCTATCTGGACAACAAAAGAGGGCTAATCGAGAAATTGGGTTTGGGAGACTATTGCATATGGAGATAACAGTAGTGTCGAAAGGCCTAATTGACCTCCTTATTGAGGCTTTTGATGATGAAAGCTACAAAGTCAAAGTTTCTGATACAAAGGAGTTTATCCTCTCACACTTTGACGTGCACGACATGTTTAAACTTCCGATTGAGGGTAATGATGTAGAGCTGACCACGACTGGTCGCTCGACGTTGACTGAGGATACTCTTTTAAAACAGAAATGGAGAAAGAAGTTCAACATCAATGGTAATGAGAACATACCACTTAATATGGTCTCAAAGTGGTTTACAGATAATAAGGGTGCTTGTGGTGATGAGTTCAAGCAGGTGTTTGTTCTGTATGCACTATCTACATTTTTATCACCGACCCCAAAATATTCTGTTGATTTCAAGTTGTTGAAGGCGGTGGAAGATGTTAAGAAGATCAAACAATATAATTGGTCCAAGTATGTCATGGAAAAGTTAGCTGAGGGTATTCGAGCGTTGAAGAAGGGAGGGAAAAATCTATGTGGGTGTATCGTAGTGCTCATTATTGCCTACCTTCACCGGTTTGAGTTCAATGGTGAAATCCAGCCTACCGAGTTACCTCTGATCAAACACTGGTCAAATACAAAGCTTTTAAAAAGAGTGAACGAAGAGGCAAGGCTCGGTTATCTAGGGGACGGTGACATGACAGAAATAGACTACCCAATCTGTGAACACTCTGGATTGCCTTTTGAAGGTATAAAAAAGACTATTTACTGATACTGGTGTCACAGTTACTAATACTATTACAGTAACATTATTACAGTAACGTTATTACTGTATCTTTGTAACAACATTAATATGTTGCTGAATTTCGAAAATGCAGATCCTGAGCAGTGTGAGGAGGACAAAGCTGAGGTTTTTTGTCATTAAGATGATGAGGGAAGGGATTGCATATTGATGGAGAAGTTTCCTGGCATTGAAACAGATGACGAGTTGAAGCAAAAAGCTCTTGATGTGAGTGGTTTTTCGTAATTAATTTTTGTAACCTTGTTATTATATTTGAACTTGATTTCTAATTTTTTTTCCTGTTGTGTATCTGCTTAGGATACACATCTGATGCTGCTTATGATTAAAAGGGATTCAGACCTCGTTCACCAGTCAATTCTGCAACGATTGGCAGTGTTCGAAACAAAGAAGGCTGGGAAGTCAGTGATAAAGCCTATCTACCGTAGTTATACAGATGACGTGGTCAGAAAGGCTGAAGCATTGAAGAGGAGAGCCAATGACTTTCCAATATTTACAAGTTCAAAAAGAAGTAAAAAGTTGAAAACATTTCCAAGCCTGAAAGTTCGGAAAACTACTGCTGTTGGAGACTCAGAAAGGTCCAACTCCATTGTTTCTGAGGTCTTAGAAGATTTAAAAAGCAATAAATATCATCATTTTGCAGTGGAGGATGAAATAAAAGATGATGACAATGCCGAGGACAAGACTGATGAAAGTACAAAAGATGAGGGGGATGGCGAGGAAGACAATGATGACAATGATGACAATGACGATGATGACGTTGATAAACATGAGGGTTATGCAAAAGAGGTTGACAAAAATGAGATGAGTGAAGGGGATGCTGATGAAGAGGCTGATGAAGATGAGGCTGATGAAGACGAGGCTAATGAAGAGGAGGAGGACGATAGAGACCAGGCTGATGAAGAAGTGGATATCAATGAAGAGGATGAGGGTGAAGGGGAAGGGGAGGAAGAGGAGGGTGAGGAAAAGCAGGGTGACGAAGAGGAGGTAAATGATGATGAGGAGGCTGATGATGGCGAAACTGAGAAGGGGAATGATGATGATGAATCTGATGAAGAAGAAACAGGTGACGGTGATGAAGATGACAGTGCTGGTGCTGATGAAGATGGGAGTGCTGGTGCTGATGAAGATGGTGATGAAGATGGAAGTGCTGATGGTAATGAAGAAGAAACAAGTGAGGGTGGTGAAAATTCTACTGGCGAGGCAGATGAAAAAGCAACAGGTAAAGGCAAATTAGTAACATTGTTACTGTATTGATATTACACTTACATATGATAATTATTGATATTCAATTACTGTTGATACAGATGAAAGGGAATATGATGACGAGGAAGAAGAAAGACGTGGAGGTGATGACAAAGAACCCGGTGATGATAAACCGACGGGTAAACGAGAAGAGGAAGACGCTGATGATAAAGACGAAAAAGTGGAGGGCACTGGTGATGCCAATGAAGAAGATGCCACTGCTGATGGCAATGAACAAGGTGAGGAGGAGGAAGCTGATGATAAAAATGAGGAAGATGCTTCAACCGAGGGCAATGGGGAAAACAATGTGTGATTGAATGTTGTCATTAGCTCCTTCAAATCTTATAGTTACACATGTGATTGAATGTTGGTCAGTCATGCTAAATGAAATGACATTTCGGAAGTTAGCAAGTGATACACCTTCCAGGATATTCTTGGGCCTGAACCATGCCGTAAGTTATTACAAACAACTCTGGTAAAATTGAATTTATCGATGCTTACTATAATGTGTGCATCTATTTTTTTTAGAGACCCTTGGAGAGTTTACTTGCTCCAAAAGATGTTAGTGTGACATATTTGCGAGAAGAAGTTTTGCAGTGCTTCAAACACTAGAGCAAAATGTGCATGAATCCACTCCATTATGACAGTGAAATGGTAACAGTGTTACAGATACTATTTTTTTCTTTTCTCAATCTGAAAAGAGTATGAAACTGTTTATCTAATACATGTCATTGCAGATCTTCATTCCTCTCATCCTTGAGAAGCACTTTTTTTGTGCTTGTATAAATTTCATTTCAAAGAAGGTTGATTATCTCGACAACAAACAGTACTATGCCAGGTCGCGAAAAGTAAAGATGGCAAGGATAGCTGTAAGTCTCCTCTACTTTTATACTAATAATTGACTTAAATGATTTAAACAGTCACTACAGTAACGATGTTACTTGTTTATGTTAGACAAATATTATGAGTACGTTGTTGATCCAGCTTGGTATTGAAAAAGGTTCTGAAGTGGAAAGTTACCCAATTCAGAACGTCAAGTTCAAATGGCAGAACAATGACTATAACGTGGACTGCGGCTGCTTCATGATGTTGCACATGATGTTCTACACGGGGACAGTCTTTGATTGTGGCCTGAATGACGCACAACAAAGAATATTGTACCGTGCTGAAATATGTGCGACACTGGTCCTTAGTGACTTGAACGAATCGCGGGATGACGTTCTCACTAAAATTTTAGAATTCAACAAAACAAGGGGGGAGTTGAAGGAAAAACTGCTGCACCAAAGGAAGGAGGAAAAGGTGATGTTGTTGGCTCTAGAGACAGTTGAAGCAGCAGTTATGTTGGCAAAGGAGGAACATAGTGAGAAGGAGATTCGTTCATGTATCAAGGGGGTGAGGAAGAAGTCGGTTGCTCATAAACCCTCGAAAAAGAAGGTTACTTTTAAATTACCTAAAGTAGGCGAGGAGGTAAAAATGAAATCCCTTGATGATGCTGATATGGGATGTTCTCTACACTGTGGTCCTATTGACAATGACTTATTCCTAGTGTCTGAATTTATGAGAATAAATCAGACACTATTGTCGGCCACATCTAATCTCATAAGGGAGGTACTTGATTATGCATTCATCAATGATGACTATCCGGAGAAAAGGTATCAAGTATTTTTTAATTGTGGACTATTACTTTAGCTTAAAATCCACCAGTTGCAATGTTGTTACTGTAACACTGATACTGTTACACTGTGACGGTAACCCTTTTGACTGTGTAGAATATTGACTTATCTCGTCTATGATGTAACAGTGAAACCCTCGCTGTCTTTAGAGGAACAATGAAGTTAACAAGAGAAGATCTCCTCTCGGTACATCCAAAATTTCATACAAAGGAGATTGTCGTAGAATGTTGGTCTCTCCTCTTAAATCAAATTAAGTACAGCAGAACACGCTCGCGCGTGAAGGCTCCAGTTTCACTGTACTTTGGAATACTTCACATGGTAAGCCTTTCGTTTAACACGTTTTGTTCAAGCCAATTCAAAAATATGGTGTAACAACTTCAAATTAATCTCTGTTTTGTGATACAGAATCTTTTAAATGCTGTGATGCAAGAGGAAAGTGACCCAGAAGAACTGGTAACAGAATTGTATGAATATTGGGAGAATTTTTTAAAGTTGTCAAACAGGATAACTGGCATACTTGACGCTGACCTCATTTTCTTTCCTTGTAAAGCCGACAATCACTACTTTTGCGTCTGTATTAACTTTGTTAATGATGAGGTTAGTGTCCTCGACAATCAATCATATGCAGAATGGGAGTCCTCGAAAACTTATCAGATTGCAAAGGCAGTAGTAAGTCCATTGAGAATTTTGCCTTATTTTTTCAATAAATTTTTAAGGTAACGGTTTTACACCGTAAAAATTTGATGGACTTTTTTTTGTTTTCAGACTTCTTGCTTAGTTGACTATATGGACAGTAATGGCGACCAGAGGGTAGAAGATTTGATCCATTTCGATGTTGTAAATGTTAAGTTTGAGTGGCAGTCACGGATTTCCAATGATGAAGAGTCGGCATGTTTCCTTATGATGACTGTTGCCAACTTTATGGGACTGACGTTTCGATTTAAACTTGAAAGCAAGTTAGCTCGCCGGGCATATTGTGCGCAAATAGTTGGGTGTTTGCTATTAGCTGACATCAATGAAATAAGGACAGAGTTGTTGGAAGCTGTGCAGGTTTTCAAGGGAAAAAAGAAGATTATTTGGCCTGACCTACAAGTAAGGAGAAAAGCTCTTAAAGAAAAGAAAGGTAACACAACTGAAGATGAACAGGAGGACAGAGATGAAGAGGTTCAGGAGGCACCGAAAAAGATCAACACCGAGTTGCCTATCCTTCATCCTAGATTCATAAACAAGTGATGGTGTTGTGTTTTTATTATGAACAATGTGAATGTAAAACTATGACTACGTTGCTGTATTTTCATTATGAACCTTGTGTCTTTTTTACAGTATGCTTCTAATAGTGTCTATGTAACACTGTTACAGTATCTGTAAAACCTTATGTATGTGACAATGATTTTAATATAGTAGTATTTGTGTTTGTTAAAACACAATTACAGTATTTTGTTTTTGTTAGTTACACAACAAATTATCATCTCAATTAAAAGTGCTAAGATTAAGAAATATTTGGGTGACTTGTTAACTGAAGATCAGGTTTATTTAAAATACGTATTAGAGATTTGTTCTAAATTATAATGATTCATGTTACTGTATCAATGTGACAGTTACAGTAGCGTGCACGTAATACTGTAACTGTCAGTTTACTTTTTTTTTTAATCATTGTGAATAGCAGTTTAAATGCAACGTGGAGAGCAGTTAATTGCAACATGAGCAGTTAATTGCAACGTGGAGAAGGTAAGATGAACAGTTTATTGAAAGTTTAACCATTTGAATTACAAAACAAAACTGTTTATATTCCAAAAACACTATAAATACTCTCATAAGTTTTCAGTTTTTTAACATTGCTCTAAAAAAACAAATAAAGCCAAAAAAAGAAACAAGAAGTTTTCCTTACTTGCAAAGGTTTCCATTCTTTTTTTTTTGTTCTTTTAGTTAAAATATTTCGAGTGCTTTATATGCACTAATTTGCCTTATTATGTTATAATAACCTTGCTAACTGTTTTAATCATTTTCATATTACTGTAATGGCGTTACTTTCGTAACAATGCTACAGTTATGTTTTTTATAATTTATTTTGTGTTCACTGATGCAGAAAGAAGGCGTCCAAAAAATGGATCAGATACAGAAAATGCTTGCAGATACCCAATTCGACCTAAAAGAAGCAGTTGGTCAAAGAGATGCATTTCATGAGGAACTTATCCCAGCCCTTGCTAGGCTAGAAGAAATTGAAGAACGTGAAGAAGCGCTTCACCAAAAATTCGAGCAGATGAAAAGAAAGAATGAAGATATTGAAGCACATCTGAAATTTTTGGAGGCTAAGAAAGTCTCTATTGCTAGGCAACTAGAAATAGCAAAAGACAACAAATACAACGAAGCTGATATGGATCGCCAGTTTCTCCTAGGTGTTACTGCTTTAAGGGAGGCATATACTAAAGCCAACCCTTCCATTTATGTAGATTGGCCTGTGGTTGTGAAGGCTATGGAAATGATGGAGGGTTACAAAAAAAGTCTTAAGGAAGAACTGCTAGAAGGTGAAAGCAGTGTCCATGGTCCTGTCAACAAACGCCCCAAAAGGGCCTAAGTAATGTTGTTACAGTTTTAGGGTTAAGTAAGGCTAAGGGTTTATTTCATTTAATGTTCCAAGTAAAAAACTATGTTTCTTTTGTTTGTTTGTAATTTCATTTTATGTTCCAAGTAATGTTGTAATTTCCTAAGTAATGAAATTTGCTTTTTTTTATTAATCAGATTAGTGCCATGTTACAGTAATACATAGACAGTATGCGTGATACAGTATCAACATTTATGACTGTAACGTCGCATTTAAAACCAAACTATCCTAAAGAGAACAAACATTAGTATAAAGATGGTACAGTCATTTGATAATATTGTCATTCATTTAAGAGGGGAACATCGTATTTAAAACGGAACGGAAAAGGGTTTAGGGTTGGATTAGGCGTCACCGCTTCGCGGAGCCGCCTAATCCAACCCTAAACCCTTTTCCTTATAATAGTAATTCGTAATGCAAAAACCAAAACTAAACCCTAGGAGAGGACCAGTGATACCCTGTCGTGGCCGACATTAAAAGAGGGTAATGACAAACCTAAAAAGAGGATGCCTAATCCAACCCTAAACCCTTTTCCTTATGATAAGGACGGAAAATGGTTTAGGGTTGGATTAGGCGTCACCGCTTCGAGGAGCCGCCTAATCCAACCCTAAACCCTTTTCCTTATGATGAGGACGGAAAAGGGTTTAGGGTTGGATTAGGCGTCACCGCTTCGCAGAGCCGCCTAATCCAAACCTAAACCCTTTTCCTTATAATAGTAATTCGTAATGCAAAAGCCAAAACTAAACCCTAGGAGGGGACGAGTGATACCCTGCCGTGGCCGACATTAAAAGAGGGTAATGACTAACCTAAAAAGAGAACGGAAAAGGGTTTAGGGTTGGATTAGGCGTCACCGCTTCGCGGAGCCGCCTAATCCAACCCTAAACCCTTTTCCTTATAATAGTAATTCGTAATGCAAAAGCCAAAACTAAACCCTAGGAGGGGACGAGTGATACCCTGTCGTGGCCGACATTAAAAGAGGGTAATGACTAACCTAAAAAGAGGACGGAAAAGAGTTTAGGGTTGGATTAGGCGTCACCGCTTCGCGGAGCCGCCTAATCCAACCCTAAACCCTTTTCCTTATAATATTAATTCGTAATGCAAAAGCCAAAACTAAACCCTAGGAGGGGACGAGTGATACCCTGTCGTGGCCGACATTAAAAGAGGGTAATGACTAACCTAAAAAGAGGACGGAAAAGAGTTTAGGGTTGGATTAGGCGTCACCGCTTCGCGGAGCCGCCTAATCCAACCCTAAACCCTTTTCCTTATAATATTAATTCGTAATGCAAAAGCCAAAACTAAACCCTAGGAGGGGACGAGTGATACCCTGTCGTGGCCGACATTAAAAGAGGGTAATAACTAACCTAAAAAGAAGACGGAAAAGGGTTTAGGGTTGGATTAGGCGTCACCGCTTCACGGAGCCGCCTAATCCAACCCTAAACCCTTTTCCTTATAATAGTAATTCGTAAAGCAAAATGCCAAAACTAAACCCTAGGAGGGGACGAGTGATACCCTGTCGTTGCAATATGAACGTAGACGAGAAAACTGATATTGTTACTATAACAAATCTTGGTACGTAGAAAAATATATGAGTCTTTAACAGCGTGTATTGCAGTTGAACAGAACTACATTGTTCCAAATTCAATTTATTGAATCGTAAGTAACTGTAACAAGGTGAACTGTAACATCTTAACGGTAACCGCGTTACAGTATTGTACTACTTCTTTGTTGTAGTTGATTTTGCTGCAGCTTCATCAGCAATGCGAAGAGGACAAGTTCTCTTGTCATGGTTAGATTTTTTATTGCAGTACGCACACAGTTTCTTTGGTTTTGCTGCCTTTGCAATGGATTGTTCTTTTGCCGAGGTCAATCTGTTTCCGCTACCCTTGTTGTGTGCTTTTATTGGTGGCAGAACAGTTATCTCGGATGAGGCAGTGCAACCCAACAACATCTCAATTTCTTGTTCTTTTGTAAGTTGTGGAACATTGAGCGAGAATTTCTCCCGGAACTGAACAAGAACTGTAGCTAACTCATCCATGTGATCATCTTCCAAAGTATTGAGAACGTTAACTGTTGCATTGAATTCTGCCCAAAGTTTCCACAAATTAGTCTTACCAGAGTGAGCCATATCAGAATCCTCGATGATATTACCATTGGAATCAAACCTGTATTTGAAACAATAAAAATTTGTTTACGGTAACATGTAACTGTAAGGAATAATAACATTAGACGGGAAAATGAAACTGTAACTTGAGAATTTGTAACATGTTACTGTAAGGAATAATAATATTAGATGCAAACCTGTTAGGTGAATGAGAATTATTCGTCCAACGACCTAATATGTACTTGCTTGGGATTTGATTAATTTCTTTCCCGGTGTATGCCCAGATAATATGTCTGCAAAGTAATCCGGTTCTTTCGAAAAGTTTACAAGTGCAGGTAGCATCTGTGGTTGAAAGATTGAATTTAACCTGATAAGTTTTGTTTGTTTCAGCATCTTCGACACCAATTATCCTTACATCGCCCTCCTTTGCAAAGTCACTTACACCACATGTTATAGAAGACTTTATTTCCTCTTGAAACACGTAGAACACAGAGTGTGTGTAGACAGCAGCAGCATGTTTTTCTAACCGTATCTTCGTTTCTGTGACAGGGAATGAACTGTCACTATCATGGTCAACACACCTTTGATTGTACCGTTGTTGGTCCATGGCAGTTTCGAACCGCATCCAGAAATCCACGAGGGTGCCAAAGTGATTCTCATATCGCTTAAAAAATGAATTGGCGCTCTCAGATCTCTGTGTTGTTCGTAATATGCGGCCCATCAGAATGTCACGATGGTAGGCAGGGATCCAACGATGTCGTTCGTCGAACATGGTTTTAAGCCATTTGTTGTCTTGAAGATTGAAATCTGAAATAAGGAGGTGTCATTTCTCCTCAAACTCTGACGGGTCCAAATCAGAGTCCCACACCACAGAATTGAAGCGGGACAAGAAGTCAGTGTCTTTGCAAAGAGCTGAACCCACCTTGTCTGTGACCTTTTCAGTTATATGCCACATACAGTAACGATGGCGAGCGTTTTTGAAAACTGTAGGGACAACATTTTTTATTCCAAGACACTGATCAGTGATAATGAATTGGGGCTCCTTGTGACCCATTGCATTCATAAAATGCTGAAAAGTCCATGTGAAGGAATCTTCACTTTCATCTGTCAGCAAACATAAACCAAAGAAGATTGATTTTCTGTGGTGATCAACTCCGGTGAATGGTGTAAACACCATGGAATACTTATTTGTGCCGTAGGTGGGATCAAAACTAACGGCATCCCCAAATCGTGAGTAGTTCCGCAGTGCAATTGAATCAGCCTAAAAAACCCTTGACAGGCAGTTTGATGCATCAGCTTGATATGCAAAGTAAAATCCTTTTCCAGTGGCTTGTAGCTTTTGAAGACGAGAAAGGAAGAGATCAGCATCTCTTTGCCCTATATAGCATTTGATGTCTCGCTGGAAGTTTTTGAAATCAGTCACGGTAACACCGATATTTTCGTACCCCTTCGCAAACTCTTTACACATTGCAAAAGTCTTGGCAGCCCCAATATTCAGTTTTGAATTGTCCAGAATAAGTTGCTTCTGGAATATGTCAAGTGATCTTGAAAGCTTTTCCAGATCTCGATTAGAAACGGAGGTCAGCCGATGATTATGACATTGACGAAACTCGTCAATTATAGCAGGACCCGTAAGCCCAGCAACAAGTGCAAATCTTAAAGCTGCTTTGCAGCCAATCCTAGTAATCTTGACTTTCCGTTTAACAGACTCACCATTGCTGTCGTCATTGACAGTGTCATAACGTAGCCTTTGTTTATTTCCCCTGAACCCTTGACGATTGCAGACAATGAATTTCTGGTATGTTGTACCACCTCTAATAGTTTTGGCAGTGTACAGCCTAGGGGTAAATCCACATGCTCGAGCATAAACATTATAGAACTCTATACCTGCCTCAAGTGAGGGGAAGATTGTACCAACTGTTGGAGTGAACTTACTCTCGACTACTCTAATCCATTGCTCGCTTCCCTTAGGAGTATGAGAGAGAACAAGTTGATTATCTGATTGAGCAGTGTGATCGTGTTGTACGATTGGTGTCGAATGGACTGTAGTGACACTGGTGGACTCTGTAAGGCAAAAGGGAAAATAAAAGATTATTGTCCATGTAAAAACGCAAAAGGTGTGAAAATAGAACAACAAATAACTGCTAATACAGCGGTGTTGGTATAGTAACAATGGTACAGTAACGCTGAGACAGTAAGACAATATGTTGCGCAAGTGGAAACATTATAGGTAGCAGTGTTTTACAGCAACAACAATACAGTAACATTATGGTACTGAACTGGTAGACATAATACAGTAACAATGTTACTATTAAAGGCGGAAAAAGAAACAGGATACAGATGGCACGAAAGCGGAAGTGTAAAGAAAATTCATATTTAGAAAGTGTTCGATAAACGTGTAACAGTGTGATGTGAAAAGCAACAAACTGCGAATTCGATTGAACAAAACCGTGATAAAATTGAAAAGCAAAGTAACGACAATTAAGAAACGTCCTAAACTGTGAAATCATGACAGTGATCATTTAAAAAGAAACTAACAGAAAATCAAGAAATTGAAAATAAGAGCGGAAGGAAGTGAGGAAGGAATATACCTGTAGGTAAGGGGAATTCGCTATAATTTGTCGCCATTGTAGTAATGAAGAAATTAAAAACAGTAAATATAAAAGCAAGATCAAATAGGACGGAAATAAGGAGCGGAAATTGACATGCAAAACGAGGAAACAAAAAGTCGTGCAAAATTGAAAATTGAATTGAGAGTCAATTGCTGATAAATTTGCGATTGAATTAATTTGTGGAAATTGCTGATGATTGAAGAAGAAGTTGAATGAATCAGAAATTGAATTAGTGAGGTTTAATTTGCAGGAGCAGAAGAACTGATGAAGTTGTATAACAGAGCAGAAGGAGAGCTAGAGAGATGTGATTTAGAGAGAGAAAGTGAATATCAATTATGATGAACGTAGCTGGTAATTGAGGTATTTATATGAAAGTTATATTATGGGAGATTCAATCTCAGCCACTCATTCATCATAAGATCTAATGGTCCTTATTCACGGGACGCACTCACCTAATATATGTGTACTCACCGGATGCAATTTCTATATATATATATAGGTTCTTGTGAGTCCACCATTTTTTTTGAGTCCATGAGTCCTCATCCTAGCCATTGGATGAGGGAGATGGATGGATGAGATTGTAGAGACAAAAGCACACTTAACACTAATCAATTACATATGCACTAATTAATTAACTTTCTCTCTCTAGCCTTTAGTTAATCACTTTTGAGTTTCTGAGATTTATGAGTGTAACTTCAGCCCCTTTTTGTGTAACTTCAAACTAAAGTGTTATTTCGACTATATAAATTTGAATTTATGAAACTTCAAGACAAGTTTATGTGATTTTAGACTTTTTATGAGTGTAACTTCAGTCATTATGAGTGTAACTCCAACCGTAATTTATGTAACTTCAAACTAAAATGTGATTTCGACTATAGAAATTTGAATTAATGAAACTTCAAGACAAGTTTATATGATTTTAGCCTTTTTAGGAGTGTAACTTCAGTCATTACGAGTGTCACTTCAACCATTATTTTTTTAACTTCAAACTAAAATTTGATTTCGACTACATAAATTTGAATTTATAAAATTTCAAGACAAGTTTATATGATTTTAGCCTTTTTAGGAGTGTAACTTCAGTCATTACGAGTGTCACTTCAACCATTATTTTTGTAACTTCAAACTAAAGTTTGATGTAACTTCAAACTTCAGTCATTACGAGTGTCACTTCAATTATTATTTGTGTAACTTTAGTGTAACTTTATGAATTAGTCTTTTCTAGTGTGACTTCAGTCCAAACTAGTCTAATTTCAGTCCAAATCTATGTAACTTCAGTCCAAATTTATGTAACTTCAGTCCAAATCTATGTAACTTCAGTCCAAACCTATGTAACTTCAATTATATAACTCTTAATTGTGTAACTTTAGTCTAAAATAGTGTAACTTTATATCTACAAATAAAAACACCATAAAAAAATAAAAAAACGAAATCTAAATTTAATAAATAAAAACATAACAAATTAAAAAAAAAAACATAAAACATATAAAAAAAATGTGTAACTTCAACAAAAAAAAACTGTGTAACTTCAATCATTATACGGGTAACTTCAGTTACTAAAAGTGTAACTTCAGTCATTATATGTGAAACTTCAGTGAAACAAGACCACTAACCACAAAATAATGTATGTTCCTTTAATAATATCAACAAGTGTAACTTTAAGGTCATTTTGTGTTACTTTAATAAATAATATGTGTTACTTTGAAATATGTGACTTTAATAAATAAGGCGTGTGACTTTAATAAAGAATTTGTGTTACTTTAATATACAATATGGGTAACTTTAATAGAGAACTTGTGTTATTTTAATATACAATATGTGTGACTTTAATAGAGAATTTGTGTTACTTTAATATACAATATGTGTTACTTTAATAGATAATATGTGATAGTTTAATCAATTAAATAAGTAAAAAAAAAAAGTAGATCTAAATTTTTTTTTCCAAAAAATATTTCTATAAAGACTGATATAAAATCTGAAAAAAAAAAGATAAAAAATAAAAGGGAATGAGATCTGCGCCCCGGTTCACCAGCCCCCTCTCACCCCACTATGAACGCCTCTGACCCCACTACCACCACCACCAGAAGGAGGAGAGGATAGAACATGAAGGCGGCGGAGGAGTTGAGGAGAGAGAGACAGACAGAGAAGGAAGACGGACGAAGGGGAAGCCGCGCCGGCTGTGGCCTGAGGTGCGTGGTGCCTCCATCTCGTTCTTCTTTCTCTTTTTTTTTCCAGATCTGGAGTTAGGGTGCCGGATGTGGCCGGAGATGCGTGGGTGGTGCGTGGCTGGCTGTTGTAGGATGTTCTATGGTGGTTGGTTTTCATTTGGGAAGGTGAGGGTAAGAGTTGTGGTGGATATTAGTGTCGGTGGTGGAGAAGCGGGCGCGTGTCTGATGGAGGCGGTCTGGCAGGCGGTGGGAGGCGACGGAGGAGGAGCTAGGTGGTGGTGGGATTTCTTTTTTATTTTCAGATCTACTTTTTTTGTGGTGGTGTGTGTCGGTTTTGGTGGTGGAAAGCCGGTGATGCGTGGTGGGGGCGGCAGAGGAAGGGGATGACGGGTTGTTTTTTTGGATGACGGTGGTGCGTGGTGGGGGCGGCAGAGGAAGGGCGACAGAAGAAGGGGTTGATTTTTGGATTGTTTTTTTTTTGTGTTTTTTATTTGAGAGTATTGATGAGAGATAAGGGAGGTAGAGAGAGTGAGGGAGATTAAAATGAGAGAAAAAGATGAGGGAAGGGTATAAGTATTAGGGTTTGGATTGAGTATGTATTAGTGGGTTTGATTAGTGGGGATGTGAGAGAAGTGGATTAAACACCCACTAATGACCATTTTCTTGTTTTCATCTCAACCCTTCATTTCCAAGATCCAATGGCTCACAAAAGGACTTATGGACTCACTATTTCTATAAGGACTTACATGATCATCTCTCTCTCTCTCTCTCTCTCTCTATATATATATATATATATATATATATATATATATATATATAAGCAAGATCCGGTGAGTCCACCTAAATATTTGAGTCCGTGAGTTCAGCTATACAATATCACAGACTACACAAAACAATATCACTGGTTACACTAAACAATATCACGAAAAAACACAGCACAAAAAGGGTTAAAAATATTTATGTTATTTTACTCGCCGTTGACGACGACCACCCACCCACCAATAACAACGACATATAACATCACATAGATGACACAAGCAAACAATTATCCGGCACCGTCGACACCCATTATTTATCCCATATTTTCTTTTCAAGCTTCATATTTCTCCACCCATACACATTACTCTTACTCGAAGCTCACACCACCCCTATCACAACAAAATTTGTCATTGTTGTCGTTAAATTAGGGGTCTCGTCGTCGGTTATGAAGAAAAATGGCGGAGGCAAAGATGCTTAGTAGAGAGAGAATATGATAAAAGAAGCTATATACAATAAACTTCGGTGAAACACCGATAATAGTGACTTTCCGGCATGAAAGGGCGAGAGAATGATGGTGTTTATCAAAGCTTCGGTAGTGGAATCAATTGATGTGAAAAAAAGTATGAGAAAAAAAAGTAAGTAATAGTGCGCGAAAAAGTGGTTCAGTGGTGTGATATTGTATCGTATATCCCGTGATATTGTTTAGTATAATTTGTGATATTGCATCATGGACTCACGGACTCAAAAAGATAGGGTGGACTCACACGATCCTAATTCTATATATATATATATATATATATATATATATATATATATATATATATATATATATATATATATATATATATATATCTATATATATATATATATATAGGGTCGAGATCCGGTGAGAACCACCAAGATAATGAGAACCATGAGAACCACTGAGATCCCTTAGATATAATAATATTATGGAAGGCTGAGATTATCTCAACCAAATTCCAAATCCTTGGACGCACCCCCAAACACTCATATCTAATTCATTTTCCAATTTTTCTTCATCTCTCATCTTTCTTTCTCTCTCTTCAACTATCAAAGCCTTCAACATCACTAACTCAGCCTTATATGTTCAATCGTCGAGATTAACGCAGCCATACCTGACGATCAATGGATCCTGATGCTTCGACGAGGTAAAATTTTGATATTGATAATTTATTTATGTGAAATTATGGTTTATGTCATTATGTCTTTTTAATTTTTTGATTCGTCGATTAAATTAGTTGAATTTAGGGTTTGATTATTTGTTTCAAGTTGTAAAAATGAATTATGTTTAGTAATCGTTTAGTCTGGTAGTATGATGTGTTATTTGTAAATACCGCAAGGGAGATTGGGTAGTTTATGGCTTGAATACTGTGTGATCTGTAACTTAGTCGTGCAAAGTCGATTATGTATGATCAATGCAAAGTACTATTTTCATTTAAGAGTTTCGCTTACTAAACGCCGCCATAATTTCATCGTCTTCAGTGCTTCTGACAGGAATGGTGAATTACCAGGGGTTGGAATTATGTCTTCTATTGAGCGCAAACATAATTTACCATAGGTCAAGCATTGGTCGTACTATGCAATTGTAAATTTTGTCTTTAGCGAGTATTTGCCTTCGTCCTAGATAATTAATTACCTTTGCTTTTAAAATAAAGGTAAACAAATGATTTGAATAGAGGGAGTACTTATAAATGTAACCGTGAGTCAAGTGGTTTCCTTGAAACTAATCTGATGAGTATACAGAGCCCTCGTCGAGCAACTGGAAAAAGTGGACGTGATTCAAATGGAGGCCAAACTCGTAAATTGCATTCAGGATTAATGTGTATAATTCTCTGATTACGCATGTAAGGACCGTATATCTATCAATGTGACTCTCCTTAAATTTGTTTTACCTGAACTCGGAACTTGTTGATTTCTTGTATAATGCAGGCGTATTTAACGTATGGGATTCCGCATAACACGCATAAAAGAGTAGCTCTATTTCATAAGTAATGCACTTTTATAAAGTTAGGAACTACTGAGTAATAGAGTCTGATTTCTGGCGTAATTGCTTAATCATTCTGAGTATCAATTCTGATTTTTGGCGTTACATTTTAGACGATAAATTGACAGGTTATTCTGGTTAGTGCATGCAGCTTGCAACATAGAGGGTCTGGTCATAAGTTCAAATGCCATAGAGGATTCGATATTC
The DNA here is from genome assembly GCA_022085475.1 of Heliosperma pusillum. Taxonomy (NCBI): domain Eukaryota; kingdom Viridiplantae; phylum Streptophyta; class Magnoliopsida; order Caryophyllales; family Caryophyllaceae; genus Heliosperma; species Heliosperma pusillum. The sequence continues at coordinate 9,254 of JAIUZE010012154.1, read as the reverse complement.
TGCTTTCATACGCTAGCCTAGTCGCATTTCACACGAGTGCGTCTTCCTATCCACCTATCTTAATTTTGATGTTTGAATCCTGTTTTTTGCTAGAAATGTGTTGTGGCGTATGTCGATTATTATTCAATTCGTATACTTTCAAGCCAATTAGCTCAAATGGAAGAGCATTGTGCAATGCACAAGATGTGGGTTCAACTCCCACATTGGCTAGGAAGTACATATGTTCCTTTTACATTGAGATCACCAAAGAGCGTAATGTATGGTCATAGTTTCTATGCATAAGCTAGTCTTTGAAATTCTGATCACTACAAAACTATTACATTGCCACCTTGACGTTCTTGCTTGACGTTCTTGCTGCACTTATTGCGGGTTTAATTATAGCCTGCTCGTCATTGCCCAAGTATGATTATGGACTGTTTAATCTTCGCTGCAATGTTCCACTTGCATCTCGACATGTTGCAATCATGATACTTGTTATTTAATAGGCTATATGGGATTCGAACCCATACCTCTGTGCAAAATGTACACATTGCTCTACCATTGAGCTAATAGCCTTTAAAATAGGACAAACAAATGAAATGAGAGTCATACACAACACAATTGCTCCAAAGAGATAAATCAAAACATATTATAGAATGAGAATAACTGTAGTCTCCCAAGTCCCAACTTCAAGGTGCCAATCCATTTATAGTCTTCTTGATTCCTAAGCAATGTAGTGGCTAAGTAATGAAAGATGAAAACTACAGTATGTGTGCATTAGAGTTTGACAGCAAGGAGCTTCATAATCCTTGTGAAAAAAACTTTATTCTAATATCTTGATTATGGGCTGTTTAATCTTTATGCAATGTACCACATACATCTCCATAGTCATTTCCCTTATTTCATGTACTTAGAAGCTTATTTCATGCAAATAGAACCTTATTTCATGCACATAGAATCTTATTTCATGCCCATATGAAATTAACGTCTTTAACCAACAATAATTAGTATCATAATATAACCAACGTAACTGATGCAACTGAAGAGGTTTTTAATGCAGATAGAACCTTATTTCATGCACATAACCTTAATGTCCTTAGCTAACAATAATTAGTATATATCATAATATAACCAACTAATGCAACTGATGAACTTTTTAATGCACATAAAACCTTATTTCATGCACATATAATCTTATTTCATCCCCATTTAACACTTATTTCATGGACATAAAACCTTATTTCATGCACATAGAACCTTATTTCATACACATAGAACCTTACTTCATGCATTTACATGGGACATGTATCATAAAATTTAGGACGGGAAAGGGAGCAAGAGCAAAAGACACCCTAGAGGAGAAGAGTGAACCCTTTTTAGGGGCATGATTAAAACTAAGGGAATAGTGTCCTAAAATTTAGGACGGGAAAGGGTTTAGGGTTTGATTAGATAGCCCGTTACCGCGGACCCGCCTAATCCAATTGTAAAGCCTTTCACTTATGATCGAAAATGGTTTAAATTAGGGGGTAAATAGTGCCCTTAAATTACTCCGGAAAAGGGTTCAAGGTAGGCGGGGATACCTGATCCAACCCTAAACCCTTTTCCTGAACCTTTTTCCGGGAAAGTTATTTCAAGTAACTGGTGGTCTGGTGCAACTAAAGGAGCGTTTGATTATCATACTTTAACATAATGCAACAAAAGAGTCTTTAAAAAGGACGAAAATTTAATAACATGGGATATGATTTTCTTACTTGTAGATTTAGGTGAAAAAATAAGCGTTGATTGGTGTTTTTTTCTTGACCGTGCGAATCTTTCGTCGCATATCTGTCAAACACAAACTGTTGTACAAATAGCATGTATAGTATGAAAAATAAACTGTGCTTGACTTGATATTATTAGACTTTGAGTAAGCAAGATACATTAGATAAAACAAACCAGTGGCTAGTTAAAACTTCATGCTCAATACTTTTGAGTCTGTAACTACCAAGATGAAAATTGCATTGTTTTGAAATCATCCTTAAATGTAGCATCAGTAATTCTCATGAAAGACGGAGCGACCCATCTTAAGCTTAAGACGGGTTAAGCTCTCCTCACAAAGAGCAAGTGGGGGACAAGTGGGGGAAAAATGGATCTCCCCAATTGCCCCCCCCCTCCCTACTTGCTCTTTGTGAGGGGGAATTGCCCGTCTTAAGCTTAAGACGGGTTGCCCCGTCTTAAATGAGAATTTGTGATATGCTATTATCAAGTTCACAAGTGAAAATCAAATCACCGTAAATAGTAAATATGAGCTATACTAATATGCAAGCACATCACTGCATCATAAGTCATCAAGCTAGGGGTTAATCTAGCTTATCAAATCAGCCTCATAGACCGCACCCAAACATTGTATCTTTACACAAACAAATCGAGAAGGGAATGTTTGTAAAGTAATACTTAGCTACTTGTAGTAATCTTGTAGGATGATTGTGATGCAATTCATTATTCTGAATGTTGCCATGATACTTCTGGAGATAATGGCATGTACAAATCTGCATTATAATAATATATGCTTAGTATTAAAATGGCGACGATCATAAAGCAGTTAAATGTTACTTCTAGATCAGCCCACTCTACTTTCTTAGACACTACTTAAATCATGTAATCAAGTTTAGCTTCAGACTACGAGAATGCAAAATCTCATATAAGATATATTTACAAACGCAGTATCAAGATACATAGGGTAGTTGATATCAACAAGAAAGCGGAACAAATCAGAAATGCAAAACGTAACGAACTAATTTGAAGCATGAAAATTATAAAAATTGAGGGAAAAGGAAGATAAAGGGGAAATGAGAAATTATCTAAATGAACAGAACCGTGTATAAAACTTGAGAGAACGAAGAAGGAAACAAGCTTGAAGATGCCAAGTAATGTGCTCAAAATCATAGCATTGGCGGTAGATCGTCGTAGGACACCTTGATGATAAAAGGGAGATGAAGAACGAGTCATGAGTGTAGCGAAATGACAAATTAGGGTTGTATTTCTTTGAAATTAGGTAAAACTTGGGGAAAATAATTACCTAAATGACAAATTAGAATTCGATTTCTTAGAATTAGGCCAAATGTGGAGAAAATAATTACCGAAATTAGGAATTCAGCAAGAGTAACTCTCCTTGAGGAATGATCAAATCAGCAATTCATATCGTCGTCGGTAGTTGAAAACGGTGATCGGCGGTTGAAAATGAATCACAGAGACGCTAGTAATCGTAGAGAGAGAAAAAAAAGAGGAGTGAGAATGTGTTTTGGTAAAATGAGGTGAGTAGAATGATATTGGGTTAGTGTGATCAGTGTTCTTACTTTTGCGCGAGATTCTTATACTAGATGAGTTAATCCCATCGTCTATTCCACATTAAATCCAAGGGATGTGAGTGGTTCTCATGGTTCTCACTGGATCCTGAATATATATATATATATATATATATATATATATATATATATATATATATATATATATAGAGAGAGAGAGAGAGAGAGAGAGAGAGATAGGTTCTTATGAGTCCACCATTTTTTGTGAGTCCATGAGTCCTCATCTTAGCCATTGGATGAGGGAGATGGATGGATGAGATTGTAGAGACAAAAACACACTTAACACTAATCAATTACCTATGCACTAATTAATTAACTTTCTCTCTCTAGCCTTTAGTTAATCACTTTTGAGCACTTTTGAATTTCTGAGATTTGTGAGGGTAACTTCAGCCCATATTTGTGAAACTTCAAACTAAAATGTGATTTCGACTATATAAATTTGAATTTATGAAACTTCAAGACAAGTTTATGTGATTTTAGACTTTTTATGAGTGTAACTTCAGACATTACGAGTGTCACTTCAACCATTATTTATATAACTTCAAACTAAAATGTGATTTCGACTACATAAATTTGAATTTTTGAAACTTCAAGACAAGTTTATGTGATTTTAACCTTTTTATGAGTGTAACTTCAGTCACTACGAGTGTAACTTCAACCAATATTTTTGTAACTTCAAACTAAAATGTGATTTCGACGACATAAATTAGAATTTATGAAAATTGAAGACAAGTTTATGTGATTTTAGCCTTTTTCTGAGTGTAACTTCAACCGTTATTTGTGTAACTTCAAGCTAAAATGTGATTTCGACTATATGAATTTGAATTATGTAACTTTAAGACAATTTTATGTGATTTTAGCCTTTTCTGATGGTAACTTCAACCATTATTTGTGTAAATTCAAGCTAAAATATGATTTCGACGGTACAAATTTGAATTTTTGTAACTTAAGACAATTTATATGATTTGAACCTTTTTATGAGTGTAACTCTAGTCTTAATAAGTGTAACTTCAAACCGTATTTGTGTAACTTTAATTTTAAGACATAAGTATGTAACTTTAAGACATGTTTATGTAACTTTAGTCATTTGAAAATTTTAATTTAAGTTGATTTAACTTTAAGGCATATTTTGGTAACTTTAGTCCTTACTAGTATAACTTCAGTTCTTAATTGTACAACTTCAAGCATAACTTCAGTCTGTTAATAGTATAACTTATGTATCTTAATAGTGTAACTTCAGTCCCTAAAAGTGTAACTTCAGTCCCTAAAAGTGTAACTTCAGTCCTTAAAAGTGTAACTTCAATTTTTAATAATGAAATTTTAAGACATGTTATCTTTAGTCATTACTAGTGTAACTTCAGTCCAAAATAGTGTAACTTCAGTCCAAAATAATGTAACTTCAATACAAAATAGTGTAACTTCAGTCCAAATACACCATCAATCATACTAAAATCAAAACATAATTGTGTAACTTAAGCAAAATCATAATGAGATCTAAAAAATAAAAACATAAAAACTTCAGTTACTAAAAGTGAAACTTCAGCTACTAAAAGTGAAACTTCAGCTACTATATGTGAAACTTCAGTTACTATATGTGAAACTTCAGTTACAATATGTGAAACTTCGGTTACTATAGCTGAAACTTCAGTCATTATAGGTGAAACTTCAGTGAAACAACAACACTAACCACAAAAAAATGGTGATTTTTGAGATCTGAAAAAGAAACAAACATAAAAATTTTGAAATATAAAAACAAGATATAAAATAAAAACATTGATTCTAAATATTAAAAAAAAAAAAAAAAATAACATCAAACACAAAAAAATACGAGATCTAATTTTTAAAAAACATGTTACTTTAATCAGATCTGGAAAAAAACGATGTAAATAATGTGTGTTATTTTAATACTATCAACAAGTGTAAACTTTAAGGTCATTTTATGTTACTTTAATAAATAAATTGTGTTACTTTAATAGACCATATATGTGACTTTAATAAATAAGGTGTGTAACTTTAATAGAGAATCTGTGTTACTTTAATTTACAATATGTGTAACTTTAATAGACAATATGTGATACTTTAATAGATGAAGTTTGACACACTTTTTCAGATCTGAAAATAAAAAAGAAAAGAAAAAATAAACAAAACAATATCTGAAAAAAAGAAGAGAAAAAAAGAAGAAGTAAATAATAGATCTTTGAGAAAGAAATGAAAAAAAAAAAAAATCAGAACAACAAGGCCAAAGGAGGCCGACGACGGAGGAAACCGGATCTGGGAAAGAAAAAAAGAAAAGAAAGGAGAAGAAAGGAGAGTAACTGTAAGACAATCATACTAAAATCAAAACATAATAGTGTAACTTAAGCAAAATCATAATGAGATCTAAAAAATAAAAACATAAAAACTTCAGTTACTAAAAGTGAAACTTCAGCTACTAAAAGTGAAACTTCAGCTACTATATGTGAAACTTCAGTTACAATAGGTGAAACTTCAGTTACTATAGGTGAAACTTCAGTTAATAAAAGTGTAACTTCAGTCATTTTATGTGAAACTTCAGTCATTTTATGTGAAACTTCAGTAAAAAAAATGTGTAACTTCAGTCATTTGTAACTTCAGTTAATAAAAGTGTAACTTCAGTCATTTTATGTGAAACTTCAGTCATTTTATGTGAAACTTCAGTAAAACAACACTACTAACCACAAAAAAGTAACAAACATAAAATATTTGAAATATAAAAACGAGATCTAAAAAATAAAAACATAGATTCAAAAAAAAAAAAGGGTGGTGAAGAGACGACATGAAAGAAGATATAAGAAAAAAAGAAAAAAACAAGATCTAAAAAGAATGGTGCATATCTGAAAAAAGAAAAAAAGAAAAGAGAAAAGAAGAAGAAGAAGAGAAGAGGCGGCAGGAGAGGGCGACGAGAAGGAGGCACGGCGAGGAACATGTGCGGTGGAGACGAAGCGGAAAGAAGTAGATTTGAAAAAAAAAAAAAAAATTTTTTTTTTTTGGCCGGTGGTGGCCGGTGGTGGCCGGTGCCGGCGGTCGGCGGCCGATGGTGGCCGGTGCCGGCGGCCGGTGGTGGCCAGAGATGGTGGCCGGAGGTGGGAGATGAAAGAAGGTGATGAATGTTTATGAATGTTTTGGGTTTTTGAATTTTTTGGGTTTTGAATTGTTTGGGTTTTGATTTTTTTGGGTTTTGATTTTTTTGGGTTTTAGAGAGAGATGGAGAAATGAAATTATGTGGGATGAGAGAGAAGTGGTTGAGTGGAAAGTCTTATATATTGAATTAAGATGGGATTAAGGGTTAATTAATAAAGATGAGAGAGAGTGAAAAAATTAGCCCACTAATCCATTTTTGAGAGCTTCAATCTCAGCCATCCATCTCCAAGATCCAAAGGCCTATAAAAGGACTTATGGACTCACCTTTTCTAAGAGGACTTACATGATCCTTTCTCTCTCTCTATATATATATATATATATATATATATATATATAGAATTGGGCTCCTGTGCGAACTAATAGTTCGGTGCGAACTGTGCGAACTAGCCAAATAACAAGACCAACTTAAATTCCTTCTTTCTTATGGTTTACAAAACAAACCCCACATATCACCAATCACCATATCTCTCATCCCTTATATTCATCCCCTAAATTTTACTGCTGCCCTAGATCACCGACGACGGTGGCCGCGACTGACCGGCGACGACAAGGGAGGCTAGCCGACGACGGCGAGGGAGACTCGACGGCGACATCAGTGGAGTGTTTCACGCACACTGCCAGCGGCCACCAGTCTTCTTTGTCTTCCCCTTAACCCTTACCCACCAATCTCCAACAACCACATGACGGTGTCTCATCGAAACTCCGTTCATCCATTTGACGGCTACGGCGACTGCGAGAAGCTCAGGCGTACCACGGCTACGACTCCGTTCATCCGTCTGCTGCTGCCACCGTCGTCAAACAATGATTCCGATGATGTCCTAGATGTCGCCTCACCTAAAACGACTACCTCGGCGCACCACGGTCAATCAATCGACTCCAATCCTCATTTTCCTTTTTTTTTTTGTCATTTTAGTATGTAGATCTACAACAAATGAAAAGGAATTTCAAAAATATGAGTATGTTGGGGTTTAAATCAAATAATTTCGCATCTAATGACGTTTTTAACGGCCATAAATGACGCACTTTGCTTATGGTGGTTGTTGTGAGGCGGATATGACGGTGGTATTGCGAGGCGAGGTTCGTGGCTAGGTTGGTGGAAGTGATGGTGGTCGTAGGTAGAATGGTCGTTAGTGATAGGTGGCGGTGGTGGTGACTTGTGTAGTAGTAATTGGCGGCGGCGGCGGTAATTGTGGTGGGGCTGGTGGTCGGGGTTACTGTGACGTGGTTCGTGGATGAGCTGGCAACGGATACATCTCGTATTATTACTGGATACATCTAGGAATACTACTAGATACATTTACGGTAGATGTATCTAGTAGTATTTCTAGATGTATCTAGCAGTACTACTAGATATATATATATATAGTAATGGGATCAAATGAGTCCACCCCAAAACCTTGAGTCCTTGAGTCCTCTTTGAGGCCCTTGGATCTTGGAGATGGATGGCTGAGATTAAAACAAAAAAATTGTCATTAGAAAGGTGTTTAACTCCACTCTCTCACTAGCACACTAATTAAACCATTAATACATCCACCCTCATAACTCACTTCCTACACAATTCATTCATTCAAAATATCCCTCCTTCTCTCTAAAATTCTTTCCTCCTTCTCTCTAAAACTTCCTCCTATTCTCTCTTTAAATCACCCACCACCTCCCTCTCTTTCACTCTTCCTCTTCTCCGTCGGCCACGGACTCCACCGCCGTCATCCTTCCTATGGCACTGTCGGCAACCACTAAAACAAAAAAAAAAATCTGAAAAAAAAATCACCCAAAATTCTAGATCTACCACCCCTCCCTCCACCCTCTACCTCCACGACCTACCACCACCCTCCTCTGCCTCCTCGCTCCCTTCTTCCGTCCTGCTGCCGGCAAACATCTCCCACAACCACCTGCTCCTTTTCACCTACTCTCTCCGCCTCCCACAACCTCCTCCTCTTCTCACCGCCTAACACCCTTCCACCCCCTGACGACCTCCCCACACACCACCGTCCTCCCTCATCAACATTTGTCAGATTTAAAAAATTTGAAAAAGAAAAAAAAGAGCCAACAACTTAGATCTGAAAAAAAAGGAGAAGAGGAGGAGGCGAGTAGGTCGCCGGCAAGGAGGAGGAGACGGCAGAGGAGGGCCCGTGGAGAAGGAGGATCAAAGAAATGTGACGGTTGTGTGTGGTGGTGAAGGCCGTGTGTGGTGGTGGTGAAGGTGGTGGTGGTGCCTACTCATTCCTTTTTTTTTGTCAATTCGTCCTTTTTTTTGTCAGATTCGTCCTTTTTTGTTTAATTACTTTTAGATCTACTTTTTATTCAAACTTAGTGTTATTATTTTTTTTCCTCCACTTTTTTATCTACTAAAAATAACTATTAATTAAAAAATCAACTAAAAAAATTTCTAGATCTACTTTTTTTTTCTAATTAGTTGGTTTTAATAATAACTGTATTAAAAGTAGTTTTTTTAATGACGAAAATAGTTTTGTTTGTTGTTATTATTGTTGTTTTCTTGGTGTTATTGTTGACATTGACTGAGTTACACCATTAAAAGGATTAAAGTTACACTCGCAATCTATTAAAGTTACACTTTCAATGAACTAAAGTTACATTCTCAACGGACTAAAGTTACATTCTCAACGAACTAAAGTTACACTCTCAATGTACTAAAGTTACACTATTAATGACTAATGTTACATTCGTAAAACGGTAAATTACACTATAAATGACTAAAGTTTCACTCTCAATATGATAAAATTACATTCTGAAAAGCCTAGAGTAACACTTTAA
>JAIUZE010012153.1:0-16439 GCA_022085475.1 Heliosperma pusillum | reverse complement strand
AAACATTAAGAATATCTCCAGTGAGTGGAAAACGATGACCCGCGCGTGTGACTCATGCCAAAGTCGAGTTTCGATTTTGTTTCGCGCTTTACGATGAGTCGGGAATAGTTAAATGACGTTCGTTTAAAACCGTAAACGTTATTCTTTAAATTCCGAATAAATTCAAAATAATTATATTAAATTATGATAAATCTTAATAAATCTAAATAAAAAATAAATCAAAAATATTATTTTTTTAAATAAAATTTCGGTCTTCATACTTATGAGACGAGTCGGGAAAAGTCAACGGAAGTCAAAGTTGACTGAAAAGTCGAGAAAAGTCGAAGATGCCTTAAAAGTCAAGAAAAGTTTAGGACGACTTAAAAGTCAAGAAAAAGTCAATGACGACTTTAAAAAGTCAAGGAAAAGTCAAAGACGACTTAAAAGTCAAGAAAAGTCAAAGATTACTAAAAACGGTCTTTTCATGGAATCCCTCAAAAATTCCAAATACGAACGCGGAATTTCAAAATAAGACTCGGAACTAAAATTCCTATTTTAAAAACTTTAGTTCTACTGAAAAGTGTTAGTAAATATTTTTACTAGAAAAATTGGCATTTTTCGGGTTGTTACAAACACCATAAAGTACTTGTTGGTCGCGTATGTTGGGTCAAAGGATATTGTGTCACCATACAATCGGTAGTTGTTTCGAGCTTCTTTGTCTGCCAAAAAAACCTTCGTTAAGCACTTGGTTTCATCCACATCATAAGCAAAGTAGAAGCCCTTTGTTTCAGCAAGGTGCTTGAAGTTATCAATGAACATGGTAGCGTCATTACTTCCGATGTAACACTTTACATACTTCTTGAAATTCTTAAAGTCATTTAAAGACGCTCCGATGTTTTGATAACCATTTGAATTCTCCTTCACCATTATGTAAGTTGTTGTTGCTCCTATGTTCAGCTTCGAATGATCAATAATCAATTTTTTATGGTAGGCATTGAGTTCCCTCGACAGCTTTTGGAATTCTCTATTTCTAATAGAGTAAAACGCATGGTTGTGAACCTCTACAAATTGGTCGACAATATGTGTAGGTTCCTCTCCTGGCTTGTCAGCTGGAGGTGGAATGGTTCTCAATCTCATCTTGGCAGGACAGTGACACCTTAACAGTTTGTGCTTCTTTGGCTGTCTAGTCTTTGGCGTTTTTTGTTCTGTCGTACTCGAACTACCAACTTCATAATTTGCTGATTGTAGACGGAGTCTCCTTTTCATATCCCTTTCTCCTTGCTTGTTGCACACTATTAGTTTTAGGAGAACACCACCCTTTGCAGTCCCATTTGTGTGTTTTCTCACATCAAAGCCACACGCCAAGGCATAAATTTTATAGAACTCCAGCCCCTTGTCCACTGTTGAAAAGGACATGCCAAGCTTAGGCGTAAACTCCGCTTCAACAGTTCGTATCCATCGTTCACTACCTCCTGGTGTGCTACTGTATTGAAGCGAAGGAATAAACTCATCTTCCCCTTGTGTACAAGTTGGGGTGGAAGACATATTGCCATTTGATGATTCACCAGATGTTGGAATTGTATTTTCCGCAACAGACACAGTAGAAATATCCAGAACAGATACAGTAGAGATATCTGCCACAATAACATAACAATAACATAATAACATCACAATAACATCACAATAACATCACAATAACATCACAATAACATTAGTATAAAAACATAACAATAACATCACAATAACATAACAATAACATCACAATAACATTAGTATAAAAACATAACAATAACATCACAATAACATTAGTATAAAAACATAACAATAACATCACAATAACATTAGTATAAAAACATAACAATAACATCACAATAACATTAGTATAAAAACATAACAATAACATCACAATAACATTAGTATAAAAACATAACAATAACAGCATAACAATAACAGTAACAATAGGAATAAGAAGACAACAATAACATAACAATAACATAACAATAACATGACAATAATATAACTGTACGACGATTCATGTATGACGAGATCAATAGAAATTACATAGCAACTAACGTAACAATAACCTTAACGTGATTCATATATAACAATAACACAGCAATAACAGTAAGAGAATTCATGCATCACATAACAATAACAGTAGCACTAGCATAACGATTAATATAATAACAATTACTTGACTTTTTTTTCTTAATAACAGTAACAACAACAATAACAATAACTATAACTATAAAAATTGAATTACTGCGAAACAACTTTTAAATTGAAGAAATCGATCATTATCCTAACGATATAAGAGCATATGATAATTAATTTTCATTCGATAGATTATTACCTGTATCCATAGAAACTATCGCGTTGTTTACTTCGTTTTGCATGCTGTAATTCTGGATTTTTTTGCTGGTTTGATTATCGACGATGATGCTTTGTGAGGTAGCTGAAAGAGAGTTTTAGAGAGAGACTGGATTTTTGAGAGAGAGAAAAAAAAATATAATGAATTCTTATTTCTCTTTCCGCCGTCAATATTTTGTTTTTGCGTTTTGTTTTCCTTTTGTTTTAAGTTTTGCTTTTATATTTATTATTAGTATAGGTATAATCTAAGTATTGATCTAAGCCATTAGTTAAGTAGATCCAATGGCTGAAATTTTATTAGTACAAACTCACCATAAGAACCAAACTCACGAGATCCCGCCTATATATTATATATAGATATATATATATATATATATATATATATATGTTTGATGTATGCTCACATGATTCATTTATGTTGGTTTATCTATACTATCACTGTCTTAATGTTATTTATATCGCATGATGTGTTGACTTATATCTATTCACAAGATTTGGAATCTATTTAGATAACTTATGTTGGATTATGTTTGTATCAAGCTTGTTTATGTGTGGTTTGATTTAATATGGCTAGGAGAACCCAGAGTTACTCCCCACTAATGGTAGCAATCATTTTTAATGAAGGAAAAGGTTGCAAGTTGGTGTTTTCATGCGGTTTGATGAGTGAGCTAGCGAGCGTTGTTCTTACAACGGGTCGCCTTTAGCGTTGTAGTTTTATATTACTTTTTATTATTTCATTTGTGTATTTATCAAGGGATTGAGATCCCTTGCATTTATTTAAGTTACATTTTTTGTATAAAAGATTTATTAAACTAAGTTTTGGCTTTAAGGATTTAGTGACATTCGCAGTTTTACTTTAATGTTTTTAAAATCTCGTATTTTCCGATGCAAACTATGTGTTTACTTTATTGTATTATTGCGGGGTGACATCGTTTCCTTGAGGTGAAACTTGAAAGTAAAGTGCTAGAAAGTAAAATATTAATCGCAATGTTACTATTCATGCATAAATTTGTAAGGAGTCTTCCCAGGCTGCCCTCCCGTCTTCGTGATGGATAGAGGGTGATGTTCCACTATGAATGGTGTAGGTACTCTATCTACATCGACTTCATCCACATATTGTCTCGTTCGACTTGGGTGTTACTCTAGGCACCCTTCCTAGGTTGGTTCTTTCCACTCGTGCAAGTATGCTTGGAGGCATAGTCCTTATCTTAGAAGACTTACCAAGACTTAAAAGATTCTAGGTGCATACATACTTAATATGCGAATGCTAAGGTGCTACGTGGTTTTCGTGTCATGGTTTCTGAAAAATTCTTGTGTCGTTTTACAAACCAAAGCTTTTAGAACTACCCACAATTCAAAATGCATCGTTCTAAAGACGCGGAATGCTACCCAATGTAGCCTAGAGATTTCGACCAAAATAGCTTTTTTGAGCTGGCATGTTGCCTAATTTTAACTCTCATTTCAAAATGATCATCTATTTTCAAAATGATCCAAATCAATTTCAGAAATCCAACCTCGAGCCTATGGCGCATTTCGTTTGCCTAAGTCAAAGCCATGTTTAAGTCATAGTTGTGTCTTAAGTTAGGGTCGTCTTGACGACAATTCACGTAACCCAATTGGATCGATTCTATCCAAATGACGGGTTCAAGTTGCACTTAGACAGTAATGTCTAACCAAATCTACGGAAAACGCCCCATGTAGGATGTTTGAGTCAACGCAGAGGACTAAGATATTCCTGTTGTGGGTTAGTCACAATAACTGGCAGGTCCAAGAATTGTATCACGTATCATCGTGTCATGAACCCATCCACGAATGAGCTAGACTTGATCCATTACATGGTTCAAGGTCGAGTTCGGTCCAGTCGGGTATAAGACCCATGTCTCACGTGTTAGACCCCCACTAATAGGCTAAGATCATTTCCGGGTCTAAATCATAGTTAGTTGGGATCTAAGATCCGAGTCCAAGGTCGTATGGTTGAGGTACCCTCTTCAATGAACCTTTAGTTCGTTTTGGAACCTAGCTCAGTCGTCTCTAGGGTTTTTTGCCAAAAATAATAGGTTTAGGCCTAATTGTGCAGGGGATCGTATTTCAACTACTGATTGGCTTAGGATCTTCTTGTAGAAAGGCCTCTACAAACCCCAAGAAACAATGAAATCAGCAATCACCAAACTCTCTAACAACATGGAAATACTGCTCATTCGTTTGGTTAAAATGGAAGCCAAAATGAACGGGGACAATCCCATAACTCCTTTTCCTTCGGGCCTGGAAAAGAGGTTCTATATGCACGAAGAACAAATACTACTATCAAAAGGTGAAAGCATTCATCATGAGAATGTTAGGACCTACGATCATGTGCAACACAAGCTTCCTACAACCTTCACTCTTAGTGACATCCCCAAGTTCAATGGGAAAGAAAATCCTATCCAACACAGTCGGGATTACAAATAGTGCACAAGGCCGAAACAAACTCGTGAAAAATCGAATGTGTGACAAGCTCAACAATACAAACAAAAACAAAAACAAAAATATTGATACTAACCAAAAGACAAAGCACACATCTGAGATAGTAATAGTTGACGGTGTGACCGTAGCCGGCAAGTCATACCACCTGGCCCAAGAGGCGGGGTTTGTTGCTAAAGCAAACTTAAGGTGGACATGAAGAACACATTGACGAGATGCTGTGAGGTTTAGGATGGTGGTGGTTGCTCAAATAACATGGTAAATCGGGTGGGTTTAGTAACTATGGAGAACGACAAGTGTGATGATGTAGTGGCGTGGACGGAGACAACAAGGCAGGAAGACAAAGGTGGTGACAGTTTGATTTGGGTGGTCACAATAAATGACATGTATGTGTGTAGAAGAATGAGTTATGGGGTTGGGGAAAGTGGGTAGGAATCCTAGTTTATATTGAATAAATACATAAACGGATATGACTTAGAAAAAGTGGGCATAACTCTATTGTGAACGAGTTATAAAGATACCCGCCAAAGATAGCCATCTACGGCTGACGGATTAAACACGAGAATTAAGCAAGCGAAAGAGTTTTCGAAAGAGTCGATGATTAGACTAATACCATGTAAGATAATATAATGATCTGATTATTATTGATTTTGACAGTTACAATTTATAGTGGGTGTGTTGGAGGCTATTCCAAGAATATTCCTAAAATGTTCTATTGAATATATAACCATAATATTCTTTAATTCTAATCATATTTCTAAAAACAATATAGTCATAATATAATAATATTCTCTAGTATATATTTCTTTCATCTCAGTTGTCTTTTGCTGCATTAACTTTAGGTAAGTCTCAATTTAGAGTATGAATTGCTAATGCGGGGAAACTATCACGAGTCTCGACATCTTTTAAAATTGTGTTCTAGTTAGGTGTTGAGCAGAAGCGTTGATACCCTTTTGTCTGACAACTCTGCTACGTTAGATTCCATACCCCACTATAGTACGATATTGTCCGGTTTTGGTGAGCCGGTCACATATTTACTCTTTAAGTAATTCCAAAACAGCCTCGTACTATAAGTATCGGTGGACACTTGTAAACATTTTCTTTCATGTTTATGCCACCGATGTGAGACATGAGCTTACAACCTATTAAGTGAAAAAGTCATTGCTAATGCAAATGCTAATTATTCTAGGCAAGATTAAAGCGTTGTTAATGGGTTGTACTCCCTCTTATTCTAAATTAGGAAGTCTCAATTAAGATGAGTTGACTGTGGGAAATATCGGTATATTTCATCATGAAATTTAAGGATTATAACGAAATCATAATATATGAAATGCGAGTCATAAACAAAATTCATAATATAAAACATAGAGATTAGAATCAACCTCTGGTCCTAGCAATATGACCTAAGAACAAATATCGAGATCGATATTCTCCTAATCGTTGCACCCAAGATGCTCTGAGAAATACATTTCGCTTGTGCTAGAATGAATACCAATATTACTCATAATATTTTTTGTCAGAAGTCATGATAATAATGTAGAGAAGAAGAGTTTATATCAATCTCTTCTACTCTCTCTTTGACCGTCCAAGAGGTGGAGAAAAAGAGGACTCTCTTTTTCTCTACTTGTTTTTAGGTTGTTAGCTTTTCATTTTAATGTATAAAATGTGTATGTCTCATTACTGTCATTTATGTTGTCACATATTAATAAGTCCATACAACATCTTGTAGTCGATTTATTAATACCGGTCTGACATCATTTATTATGACAAAATCGCATAATATATATGTCAACAATAAATATCGTATATTTATAATTTGCTAATTAAATATAACAGTTTATATTTAATTACGAATTAAAATTTAATTCGTTTAAGCTTACATTATTTAATCGTATTAAATAATTACATTATATACATCAATTAGATATAACAGTTTATATTCAATTACGAATTAACATTTAATTCGCCTCAGCTAATATTATTTAATCGTATTAAATAATCGTATCATCATTACATTGACTAACCTTTTAGTCATATACATCGACTAACCTTTTAGTCATATAAGGCATCAATATGATTATATTTTTTCATATAATCATATCTCTCAAACACATCCTTTAGGTGTGACTTTTAGGGACCAGTTGATCACCGCCATTAAAATGACAATAACGTCAAACTTCTAGCAAGCCAACCGTTATCGATAAACGTTAATCAACTGATAAGAATACTAAGTATACTCTGTGAACCTGTAAGAGATTTATACACGTTGTCACTCTAACTGTGGAGGACACTAGCTCCAACAATCTCCCACTTGTCCTCACAAGTGTATGTGCGATAACCGATTCTCATATCCAAAATTTCTCCCACTCAATGTAAAACAATTTGCAAAGTCCGTATTCACAAAGGTCGTATTTTACAAGTGATCAATATCAAGAGTGGTTTTCCCGACTAGAGAGTAACCTAACTGATAAACGAATCATTATTCGAGCATGGCCATTCATTTCAGTTACTACTCCTCGAGTGGCCCTGAGAAATACAAAACTTGATAAAGGTTGGATATTTTCTTCAACTCGAATCCTGCAGATACAAGCACAGTATGAAATGACCTAGTAAAACTCTGCTTAGCCTCCTGTTACGGTCGACCATGAGAAAGAAACCAAAGTCACCCAAAAACTGCCTTAATCTCAAGAAACAGTCGATAGTCAAAAGAATCGACTCTAGGAACACTATGGACGTCCAATCCACGACTTGGCACCGAATATTCTTACACATTTAGGACTCCATAACGTTGTCACGATGTCCTACGAGGTATCTTTTTAACTCGTATCTGTGATCGATCAGTCAACCGTTTAACTTATGGCTCGTTGAACCCACCATCAATCAACTTCACAATATAGTTGCCAGAGTTATCAGCTCAAGTGGGCGATTACGGACCAAAACAAATATAATGTAATTCAGTTCACTTTGTGGCGTTCAATGTTGTCGTACAATCCACATGAAAAACAAAATATGAAACAATACGATGATGTTATGAATAATATATGAAAAAGATACATTTACCCAATCCATATAAACATCTACTATAACTCAGGAACACGTTTAATTCCCATGGAAATAACGTACCCTTCATGCTTATCATATTTTAACGGTTTAGTGAGAGGGTTCGCGATGTTGTCATCCGAAGCAATTTTGTCTATCACTATCTCCTTTTGCTCCATGTAATCTCGGATCAAGTGAGCCATCCGAAGTACATGTCTAGACTTGTTGCTAGACTTAGGCTCCTTAGCTTGGAAGATGGCACCTCTATTATCACAATAAATGATGATTGGGTCATTCGAACTAGGAACTACAGTTAGTCCTTGTAAGAACTGACGCATCCATATAGCTTCCTTTGCAGCTTCCGAAGCGGCATAGTACTCGGACTCAGTTGTAGAATCTGCTATAACACTTTGTTTGGAACTTTTCCAACTGACCGCAGCGCCATTAAGAGTAAAGACGAATCCAGACTGAGATTTCGAGTCATCTCGATCCGTTTGGAAGCTAGCATCCGCGTAACCGATTGCGCATAGCTTAGTATCGCCTCCATAAGTCAATACCCAATCCTTAGTCCTTCGTAAGTACTTAAGGATGTTTTTGACAACCATCCAGTGTGTTTCACCTGGATTGCCTTGGTACCGACTCGTCATACTCAATGCATATGCCACGTCCGGACGTGTGCATATCATGGCATACATGATCGATCCTATGGCTGATGCATAAGGAACACGACTCATGCGCTCGACCTCTTCCGATGTCTTGGGTGCCTGAGTTTTACTCAAATGCATCCCAGAAGTCATTGGAAGGTACCCCTTCTTGGAGTTGGTCATGCTGAACCTTTCAAGAATCTTATCTATATAAGACTCCTGACTGAGTGATAACATCCGTCGTGATCTATCTCTATAGATACGGATCCCCAATATGCGTTGTGCCTCACCCAGATCTTTCATCTGGAAATGGTTCTTTAACCATACTTTTACCGAAGATAAGAGAGGAATGTCATTCCCAATCAAGAGTATGTCATCGACATACAATATCAAGAAGACAATCTTACTCCCACTCGACTTGACATACAAGCATGGTTCCTCGACCGATCGAGTGAAACCATTCTCTTTTATCACCTGGTTGAAACGATGATTCCAACTCCGAGAAGCTTGCTTAAGTCCATAAATGGAACGCTTAAGCCTGCATACTTTCTTAGGATTTTTAGGATCAATGAAACCTTCGGGCTGTACCATGTACAATTCCTCCTCCAAATAACCGTTTAAGAAGGCGGATTTCACAACAATCTGCCAAATTTCATAGTCATGAAAAGCGGCAATCGCTAAGATTATCCGAATGGAACGCAGCATAACTACGGGTGCAAAGATTTCATCATAATGCAATCCTTGCACTTGAGTGAAACCTTTTGCCACTAGTCGTGCCTTATAGCCTTATAGGTGTCTGGTTGTCCTTCTACATAATGCTTTATCTTATAAAGCCATTTGCACTGAAGAGGTCGTACCTTATTAGGCAAATCAACAAGATCCCGTACGTCATTCTCATACATGGAGTCCATCTTGGATTGCATGGCTTCAAGCCATAGCTTAGAGTCGGAACAGGTCATGACACCTTTATAGGTAGCGGGTTTTTTACTCTCTAGGAGCAAAATATCATTGATAAGCATTTAATTAGTCACGTTTTTCCCTCATTTTCGTCCCCATTTTGGTCCGTTTACACGGATTTGCGTGCCCTTGATTGCATTCTGCTTCCCGTTTTCCCGTGCAATGATTATCGGTCTTAATTTGTAGGAATTAAGGCGGAAATGAAGAAATCGGAGCAATAGGGTCTTGCATGAGTCGGGATTCGAAGATGAGATGAAGAAGTGAAGAATTGAGTCATCAGGTGGCCCATGCCGGTCTCCAGACCGGCGGCCGGCCCACCGGCCCAGACCACTACTCCACTTAGAATGAAGAAAGAAAGAGTGGAGGAATTGGTCAGGTAGTGCCGGCCGGTCGACCGGCGGCCGGTCGACTACCCGGCCTGCGCATACAACAGAAGCCACATGAGAGTGAAATGGTGCTCCAGGCCGGTGGGAGACCGGCGGCCGGTTGACCGGCCCAGACCCCCATTTTTCCATACTTAGTGAATTTTTGAGGATTTTGAAGACAAAGAGGCTGAAGTCACTGATGTGCCCCAGGCCGGTCTGAGGCCCGGCGGCCGGTCGACCGGCGAGGAATGCAACATCGCAAAATCCGCCTTCTCTTCTAATTTCTTTCTTAATTTTGGAGAGACCTATATATACCCTTCCCCTAATGTTTTGTAAGCAGTTTTTACATTCCTCTTAGCACAAAACCCTAGATATTTGTAACCTAAATTAGTCCCTAATCACTCTCCCAATCTTTCCCTAATCAAGTTTAGTTTCTCATTTCAAGTTGTTAGATCTAGTCTTTCATTTGAGTTTCGGGTTTGTATTGAGGATTCTAAGGGTGAAGACATTCTCCCTCTTCATTATATACAAGCTGTTTGGTATTAAATTTCTCATCTTTTTTATTGTTTAAGCAATTAATTTTCATTTCTAATTTATTGTTTATCATTTGATTGTTTTAATTGTTCATCTCATAACATGATGTTGATTGAACTCCTTCTTGATTTTAGTGCTTTGATTCCCCTTAGTATGTGTGAGTAGTTCTCCTCTAGGGTTTAGGGGGAGCCTAAGGGAGGATTATGTGGGGTATTAGGTTGGTTAATTAGTAGATTTGTGGTAAATAATTTGGGTATTGCTCATATGCCCACCAAGTGTTTGATGAAATGGGTGAACGAAAGTTGCCCATTTTATCAAGCATGGTTTGATTATTTCTTAAGCGACGGTGGTAGAAATGATTAGACTAAGTGTTTATATGGGTGATTTGAGACAAATGCGATGGCTTTGTTGATGATTATTGATTGTTGAGACATTAGCAATTGATTTTACTCGAATTACTTACCCCTTTGCTAATTACCCGACTAGCCCATTAATCCCCCTAAGGTGAACCCTTCACCTTAGTCTTTCCCTTAATTGTTTTCATCTTTATTATTTAGCGATTACTTGTTTTTCCTAGTTTTTAGTTAACTTTCCAATCCGTCATATTTTAGGCTAGAATAGGATTCAATCGAACTAGTAGTTGACCCCACCATCCTCGTGGATTCGACCCCTTTATACTACTTTTATTGGGTTATTTTTGATGTTTGTTTTGACGACGAACCGATCATCAAATGGCGCCGTTGCCGGGGATGGCGTAAGGAAACTCGTAGTTTGTTTTGTGTCTTAGATTTAGCCAAGTTACTTGTTGTTTTTGTTGGTTTTTAGTTGTTAGATTATTTGTAGAGTGCCTTGCATTATTGTCTTTCCCTAGTGTGCCCAAAAACACACTAGGAGTCTAACTTGTTTTTGAGTTGCTTTGAGTGCATGCCTAGGGGTGAAGGTTTGTTCTTGAGCCATCCGGAACCCGAAAGGTTGTTTAGGACTCTCCGTGCCAATACACTTGCTCGGGTTAGGAATTCAAGAAGAGTTAGCCATCAACAAGCCAATACTTCAATTGCTTCTACATCCACTCCAACAATCGATTACCCACAAAACAACACCATTGAACCCATATTTGAAAACCCCTTCTACAATACACAACAAAATACACCACCAAATTCACCACCTACAATACCTCAACAACAAAATCAACCACAAATGACGACTCTACGTGATCGTAACCGTCCCAACCACGATGATACCCAATCTCCAATCAATTTCGGTGTCTTGGCCCCAAATAATTTTGAGATTCACCCGGCTCAAATGAGTTCTATTGAGCGGGATAGCTTTGGAGGCCTCCCCGATGAGGATGCTCATGCCCACTTGAGAAAATTCAAAAGTAGGGTAGGAATCATGAAGAGGAATGGTGTGCCCGAGGAAACTCTTTGCCTCATGTTGTTCCCATTTTCCCTCAAAGACCGGGCGGAGAGGTGGTTGAATAACCATCCTCCAAACACTTTCACTACTTGGGATGATTTGGCTAAGGAGTTTCTAAGCAAGTACTACCCCGCTTCCAAAACGGCGATGCTAAGGAATGAGATAACAACCTTTCAACAAGAGGATGGAGAATCCTTAGGAGAGGCATGGGATCGATTCATTGACTTACTTGCCCGTTGCCCTCATCATGGAATTGCGGATTGGTATGTCACTCAAACATTCTATCAAACTCTCCTCCCTCAAACCAAGGCTATGGTGAATGCTTCCGCGGGGGGAAGTTTTGATCATTTGAATGACCAACAAGGGGCGGCATTGATTAAGAAGATGGTTGATCGGAGTCTAGCTATGGTACTAGTTCTAGAGGAAATAGCTTGAGGAGGAGTTCTAAGTACCCAAGTGAGAACTTCTCAAATGCGGATACCAATGCCAAGATTGATT
Source organism: Heliosperma pusillum (assembly GCA_022085475.1). Taxonomy (NCBI): domain Eukaryota; kingdom Viridiplantae; phylum Streptophyta; class Magnoliopsida; order Caryophyllales; family Caryophyllaceae; genus Heliosperma; species Heliosperma pusillum. Next base: position 4,177 of record JAIUZE010012153.1, on the reverse strand, counting down.
TGCTCACACAAACTTTTACAAAGGGTTTTGCCGAGCTTCAAAAAGCTCAAAATCAAAGTCAAGGCCATCATGTGAATGAAGCTAGTGGGTCTTATGCACCTCCTATGGTGGAAGCTTATCAAACCCCCACTTGTGAAATTTGCAATGGATATGGACACACCTTTGAAGTTTGTGGGAACAATTTTTCTTATAGCAATGAAGGAGGAAATGACTACCAACATGTGAATGCTTTTCAAGGAGTCAACAACAACCCACGGCCCTCAAGGCCTCAATTCCAAAATCAAGGAGCTTACAACCCAAATTCAAATTTCTATCATCCAAGCTCAAAATTTCACCCAAACATGAGTTACAAAAGCCAAAATGTCTTAAACCCTCAACACACACAAACTCAACCTTCCAACCCTCCGGGTTTTTCCCAACCTAGAGGAGGAGGTCAATTTTCTAGAGGAAACTATAACAATCAATTCAACAACTCTCAACAAGGTCAAGGATCCAACCAATTCCAAAATCAACACTTCAATGATCAAGGTTACAATAACCAAGGTAACTTCCAAAACCAAGGTAATTGGAATCAAGGTCAAGGAAATTGGAATCAAAATCAAGGGAACCAAAACTTCAACAATCAAGGCCAAGGTAATTTTTACCAAGGCAATCAAAACAATCAAGCAAGTCAAGGGGTTCCCGATCAATCTTTCCAAGGCCAAGGGCCAAATTTCAACAACAACCAAGGGTCAAATTTCAACAATCAAGGTTCAAGGGGGCAACAAGGAAATTTCAATAACAATCAACAAGGAAACTTTAACCACCAAAGAAGCAACAACCAAGGTTCAAGTAGTCGGAATGACTATGCTTTTGCCCTTCCTTTGACAAATCAACCCCACCAAGAGAATGATCCTTCAATAAGTGAAGTTTTGCAATTAGTCAAAAACATGGAAATCCAAAACAACTTGACTTTGCAAAATGTCACCAATGCTCACAAGAAAGAGGTGAGGGAATTAGAAGCTAGGTTAGCTTCTCAAGCTTTGAACAATCCTCAAAGGCCTCCGGGAGGTCTACTTGCTCAAGGGAAAAGCTCCAAGGATGCTTCATCAAGCCACCATGCATGTGCGGTGACTTTAAGAAGTGGACTAGTGCTTGATAACCCCTACATGGATATGATGAATGATGAGATTCCAAATGATGAGCATGTTGAGGAAGGAGAAGAACTTGAAGAGCCCTTTTTGACTCCCACCTTGGAGTCAAAAGATGATGGCAAGGGGGAAGATGATCAACCCAAAGAGGGAGAAGAAGGGTATGTCGAAATTATGCCTTATGAAGAGGAGATGAACAAGGATGTCAATGATGACGGAGTAGAGGTACAACCACTAGCAAGAGCTAAGGTAACCAAGAAAACTCCCATGCCAAAGGTATCTTTTAGTACTCCACTTGTTGTTTCCGATATCCCCTACCCCTCTAGAGCTTTGAAAACTAAGGAAAACTTCAAGTGCACCCAATTTAGAAAAATGCTTGAGGGACTTGAAGTGACCTTACCTTTCACCGATGTTATATTGAACATGCCCACTTACTCAAAATTTCTAAAAGACATCTTGACTCATAAGAGAACTTTGGGTACCCCAGATGTTATGATTATGGAGGCGGAGTGTAGTGCTCTCCTCATTAATCCTAACTCTTTCAAAATGCCGAAAAAACTTGGGGACCCCGGAAGTTTCTCTATCCCTTGTGTTGTGGGGGGAGTCATGATTTCAAGGGCATTATGTGACAATGGTGCAAGGGTAAGTGTCATTCCCTTAACTATTGCTAAAAGAATTGGACTTGAAAGTTTAACCCACACTTCTATGACTCTACAACTAGCGGATAGGTCCGTTAAGCAACCTTTGGGTGTGCTTGAGGACGTACCCGTTAAAGTTGGCAAATTTTTGATCCCCACGGATTTCGGTGTCCTAGATATCCCGGAGGATAGCCACACTCCCATCATCCTTGGTAGGCCCTTTTTGGCTACCGGAGGAGTCCTCATTGATGTGAGGGACGGGCGGCTAACCTTTAGGGTGGGAAACGAAACCCTTGAATTTAATCTTCCACATATAGTGAAGGGACCAATGTTTCACAAAGCATGCTCGGTAGAAGTCATTGAAGAAGTGGTTGAGAAGGTGCATGAAGAGGAGAAGCATGAAGAAGAAGCTCTACAAGTGGCACTCCATGATGAGGAAATGGGAGATGACCACGAGGTAGATGATGAGCTAATGAAGAAGGTGGAGGGCCTTCTCCCTCCAAAGGTACAACTTAAGCCCTTACCTCCCTCACTTAAGTACTCTTTTTGAGGTGAGGGAGAAACTTATCCCGTTATCATTAATGCTAATTTGAGTGAAGGCCAAGAACTTGAACTTTTGAAAGTCTTGAAAACTCATAGGGGTTCACTTGGATATAGCATTGATGATATCAAAGGCTTAAGTCCTAATCTTTGCATGCATAGGATTGTCTTGGAGGAGGGTAGCAAACCTAAGGTAGATGGGCTACGTAGGTTGAACCCTAAGATGGCGGAAGTGGTGAAAAGTGAGGTGATGAAGTTGCTAGAGGCAGGGATAATTTACCAAATAACCGATAGCTCTTGGGTGAGTCCCGTCCATGTAGTGCCCAAGAAAGGAGGGGTAACTATGGTGGAATAAGAGGATGGGACTCTCTTAGCTTCTAGACCCGTGACCGGGTGGCGGATGTGCATTGACTATCGCAAATTAAATGCCGCCACCCTCAAAGACCACTACCCCATCCCCTTTATTGACCAAATGCTTGAAAGGTTGGCGGGACACTCTTACTATTCATTTCTAGATGGTTATTCCGGGTTTTTCCAAATCCCCATACACCAGGAAGACCAAGAGAAAACCACATTCACTTGTCCCATAGGAGTTTATGCTTATAGGAGGATGCCCTTTGGGCTTTGTAATGCTCCGGGGACTTTCCAACGGTGTATGACGGCTATTTTTGCCGATTTTCTTGAGAAGAGTATGGAGGTCTTCATGGACGACTTTAGTGTCCATGGAGACTCATTTGATCTTGGACTTTTGAATTTGTCTAATGTTTTGCAAAGATGTGAGGAGCACAACCTCGTCCTCAATTGGGAGAAATGCCACTTCATGGTGGAGGAGGGGGTTGTGCTTGGTCACATCGTGTCTAAGAGAGGCATAGAAGTTGATATGGCTAAGGTTTCGGTAATAGAAAACTTGTCACCCCCTACTAATGTGAAGGGAGTGAGAAGCTTTCTAGGCCATGCGGGCTTTTACCGACGTTTCATCAAAGATTTTTCAAAAATAGCCAAGCCTTTAACTTCTCTTCTTTTCAAAGACACACCATTTGTATTTGATGAATTTTGCTCGAGTGCTTTTTGTAGATTGAAGGAGGCTCTTGTGACGGCTCCCATAATCCGATCACCGGATTGGAGCCTTCCCTTCGAAGTTATGTGCGACGCCTCCGATTATGCGGTCGGGGCGGTGCTTGGCCAAGTTGTGGACAAGAAGCACCATGTAATCTACTACACAAGCAAAACTCTTGATCAAGCCAAAGTCAACTACTCTACGACGGAAAAGGAGATGCTAGCTATTGTTCATGCCGTGGAAAAGTTCCGGCAATACTTTGTTGGTGCTAAGGTTGTGGTATACTCGGATCACTCCGCTTTGAGGCAATGGTTAGTGAAAAAGGATGCAAAGCCAAGGCTCTTGAGGTGGATTCTTTTACTTCAAGAGTTTGACTTGGAAATTAAAGACAAGGCGGGGTCGGAGAATGTTGTGGCCGACCACCTATCTAGATTGACTACCGAAGATCATGGGTTGAAGGATGAGAGTGGCCCGATCAATGAGTGGTTGAGAGAAGATAGTTTGATGATGATAGGTGGTAAATCACCATGGTTTGCGGACTTGGCAAATTTGATTGTGAGCGGGTTTAGTCCGGAAGAGTTGGATGCTAGAGCTAGGAGGAAGTTGAAGCATGACTCAAAACGCTATTTTTGGAATGACCCACATCTTTTTCGCAAGTGTGGTGATGGCATGTTTCGAAGATGTGTTCCTAGAGAAGAAGGCATGGAGATCGTCGATAGAATTCACAACTCGGCCTATGGGGGCCACCTTGGTACATCTCGCACCATTGCAAAGGTGTTACAAGGTGGTTTCTTTTGGCCATCTATGTTCAA
>JAIUZE010012152.1:0-34660 GCA_022085475.1 Heliosperma pusillum | reverse complement strand
TTTTGACGTTTGGATAATCCTCATGTCATCAAATAAATTAAATTGTACTTCTTTTGGGAGTAAGCAAGGCACATGCCGCCTTTTTCTAAGTTCATTACAAGCTCTTGTTTCGAACAATTATTCTTTTACATTTTCGAACTACGCGCAGGGTTTGATTTCATTTTTTTGTAATGAATACATTGGCAATCCTTCACAGGATTCAACCCATCACTATTTTAAATTTAAATAGAAGAACATTTTCATTTTCATTTGAAATTCAACAAGAATAATAAAAGAAAACCTCATCAGTTTCTTAACTAAAATAAAATCTTTATTCATTACTCCATACTTAATAATAATAGGCCACATATATAAAATTCTAAAATAAAAGGTAGGCTAGGATTCTAAAAACCCCGCCATTTATTACAACTCAAAAAAAAAAAACTAACTGAATAATATAATATGAGTAAGACTATTCTTCTATCTTCCCTGCCTTTGTCACCTTTATCATTCTTTTTGTCTCGACCACAAGCCGGGCACTCTGATGCTATTACAAACCTAAACGCCAATGGTCTTTCTCGTTGTCTAACATTACCCTTCCTATCCATCACCATCCTCGCGGCAGGAGTAGTTTTCGGTTTCTTCGCTGGAAGAACAACTAGGAATCCGGCTTCTTCTTCCCCCTAAGTCAGATACTTTTGTTTCTCTTTAGCCGCCTCGCAGATTTTGTAATCCACAGGCTCGTGTTTTCTCAGTTTCTCACGTTCCTCAGGAGTAATAGCCTCTCTCCATAGCAAATATGAGCGAGATACCCATAACGAGCCGACTGGAACGGTTATGTACCACATGTTCCTCCGAAGCCACTTAGTGGCCCATTCCCGACATCACTATACAGTATGAGCCAAACTCGACATGACTCAGGAACTGCTGCACCCTTTCGAAGAGTCGCAGCTCTTGCTGCACCTCTTCCCCGGGTTCTTTGTCCTGATTTCCTGCTTCATATCTTTCCTATTCCACGTCCGACTGTAATTTCCTATTCCTATAGGACATGGATTTGGTAAAATGGCGAATTTAAATGATATTGGATTTCCTAATCCATGTCGAGTTAGCTTTTCGAGACGGAAATCGATATTGCCGCCAAACGAGCACATTTATTCATTTTCTTCCACTTCATTTTTAGGAAATCAGTTGCGGACATTTTCTACAATTTCTGTAAATACTTGCATTTCTTTTAATTTTTATTAGGAGGTAGCCCTCCCTACCATCCGGTCATTCTTGCGAAATTTTGCACATCACATTTTCGTCTTGCGCCAGTTTAGGCCACCAATTTGCTACAATGTATATTATGTGATTTCTAGGTGAATTTCGGCAGCATGACAGCTGAAACCGTCGTCTACCAAACCTGTTTTTAGACTAACCCGCAGGAACAGAAAATACTCAACAACAGAAACACTCGAAAGAGGCATGCACATAAAACTAAGGGCTCTCGCCCAAAACATAATCCAAAAATCCCAAGACGGGGGCTTTCACCAGAAAAAAAGTCAACATATACAAAATAAGTCCAAATGTACAAATCAACGGCAAAACGAAAGACGGCTAATCCTCATCGCCACCCAACATGGCTACGGTCACCATCAGAGCGGCTATCTCAGCATCCCTAGCCTCCAACTCCCTCAACAGCCAAGCCGTCTCCTCCTGGGACTACGCCAGCTCCCGCTCCAAGTCTCTTTATGAAGAAATACCTCAATTTAATCACTTCATTTTAAGGTACATGAAGATACAATAAAGAGGAAAGAGAGGTTCATACCTGTCGATCCCGTCCACCTGAGAGCGCCGCGATGGCCGTGGCCCGAAGCCGGTTGGCCACCCTCGACAACGCTGCATGCCGAGACGGTGCCACCTACATTAAAATGAGAATAAAGGTCAAAAGCATTCCTATGCAAAAGAAAATAAAACGAAGATAGCCAAAGCTTACCCTCCTTACTAGGTGCTGCCACTCATCCAAGGCAGCGTCGGTCATCGCCTCGCTAACATCGCGGAGCTCCGAAGTCGTCGTGAAACCTGCCGCATCAGATTACTCCAGCACTTCGGGGTAAGCTGGGGGCTCGACGCCAGCCACCTCGATCTTCTGCAAAGGTCAAATGGTTCTTTAATTGACGATCAATTGTCATTTTCTCCAATCAATTCTAAGAAAGCAAGCAATGCTTACCACTATCGGCCAGTACGCCAGTCTTTAGTGAACAAATCTAGAGTACTCCTTATCAGGAAGCACGAGGCATCCCCACTCAGACCGGCCAAGTTAGCCTCTCTCTCAGCGTCAAAATACTCCCTATTCATTGACCTGGGAGGATCGATGGCGACCGTTAAGGTGTCACGAGAGCACTCTTAAGTCAAACGCTCACCCAGGTACAACACGGGTCCCATGGGCGTCCTCAGCAACAACCGACTCGGGCTCCTAGGACGCAGGACCTCGGCTACAAAAGATGGAGCATCCTGCTAGTCACCCCAAGATCTGGGAACCCACTAAAATGAAGAAATAAGGAGGTCATATCTACGATCAGTTCTAGAAGCGAAATGGTCATTCTTATGATCGTTTTCCAAATAAAAAACAGAATCAAAGATACTTACGTGATCCAACAGTAGGGCGTTCACGCCCCTCCGATAAATATCGTAAGAAGAACGCTGGCTCTTCCTACGACACATCACCCAGTCCCTCATAACTTGGTACGCCCTCGGCTCCGGCTCCGGCCTCTTGGGCGCGAAGTCCGGGTAGTACGAGTACACCCACGCCTGCAAACAAGATAATAATCGTTCAACAACAATATGAAATAACGATCTTTCGATCAAATGCAAAATGTGTTATATATTGTACTTGTATTACAAAGATTACAAACTAGTAACAATACAACAAGGCACTAAAAAACAGAAATGAAAACAATTGCAAACGGTATTTATCAACACACCGAATCGTGTTGAACACACTTTCCTTAGAGTATTTTGAACCTAATTGCCTTGGGTTTCTTGAAAGCCTTGTAGGATAAGATGGTTTTACTTTGTCTTAGGCAAGAACAAAGAACACCAGAACAATAGAGTTTGTCTTAGTTTTGTTTTTGTCAAAATCTGAAAAGTGAATTGAATATGAGTTATGTTTTCATTAAATCCGCTCACATATATATATAGGTTTATGTGATAAGATACGTGATATAAAAATATATTATTTAATGGATAAATGCGTGGGAAAACACCCAAAAACTACCGTCGTTAGGTTTCATTTGAAACCAAAACAACACAAGTGAAAAGCGTGCGAAAGACAAAACAAATACCCATAACACTACAACCCCGATCGGGGTTTTATATATCTTGGTACATTTAAATAATCAAAGGCTTTTAGACACCCAACCCCTATCGGGGTTAGGCCACCCCGATCGGGGTTATGTCTCCCTTGTTTTATTTACGCAAAACACTAAGTATAACATTTAGTAAAACCGAGTATAAAACTCAACACAAATAACAAGTCGATATAAATAATAAACTCGTCATTTACTTATCCGTTATAACCATGAACTCGATATACGATTATATAAGCATATATTCCGTATTCCCGACTCACATTATATCCTTTACGAGCTGAAAACCGTCTTTGACTTGAAAACCCGAATGCACTTAAATGACTTGGGATCAAAATCACTAACATTCCTCCCCCATTTAAGTGTATCCCTTGTTTCGAATAAAACAACAAAACAAACAAGTCTAAGCATAAATGAAAGTGTCCCAAGTATGGAACTTCCACATTAGTATAATACACATTCCAAAATATTCGAGAATCAAGGTGTCCCATGGATGGAACCTTTCAACTCATATGAATACACGAAAATCTGTGAGATCAAGAATAGGTTCAAGGTTGCCTTCTCAAATCAACAATGGTTAGGGACTGATGATGGCTATTTTATTTCCAGAGGGTATGATTGGATTGCAAACTCAGAGGCTGTAGAGCCTATTCAGTGGTTCACTGAAGCTTGGAATAGATACAACATTCAAAAACATGCTTTTTTTATATGGCTGATGAAGAAGGAGAGATTACTGACTTTAGACAGGTTGAGTAGGTTTGGTATATATCAAGGGTTAGTGTGTTATATTTGTAATGATGGTTATGAGTCCCATAAACATCTCTTTCAAGAGTTCTACTATGTGAGGCAATGTCTATATCTTCTGACAAATTGGCTGCTTCTGAGAATGGCACATCCTATTACTGCTGATAAAATGCTGAAGAATAGGCGAATTTCTGGCTTCAGGAGACTGCTTTTTTGCTCGTTGGTGAATGCTGTCCTGTACAATGTGTGGCAGGTTAGAAATATTTGTCATGTTGATGGTTATATTACCAGTCCTCAGGCTTTGATATCTAAGGGGAAGCAGGAGCATAGAATTCGACTGAGTGGTATGATGAAGGAGGGGATTAAGCATATTGTGACATAGCCTATTGCAGCAGCATAGGTCTTATATAGCTGTATGTTTGTTTTGTTTGTTGATGTAATAGATGTTAATGTATCTACTTAGTCCTCTAAACATGCTTTGTACTAGTGATTGCCTCTTTTGAGGTGTGATTAATGATTACTTACATATTCACCAAAAAAAAAAGAATACACGAAAATAAAATACACTTAAACTCAAATAACTCTAAAGTTACAAACTTGACACTATTGACCGCCTTGTGTCCATATCCTTTCATGAGAGTATAGGAAACCAAGTCCAAGCCTCTTGAAGCGGCTACACTTCACACTTACATAGGTGAATCTTTCATCGTGCACCTGCAAAATGCACTTTGTCAAATATATCATTAAGAAGTATAAAACTTCAACCTTTTCCATGCAGGTCATGCACATACCTTCAGGGTTATAACATGTGCATCAATCTACCACAATGAGCCTTCCACATTGAACTTATCCTCTAAGATTTGTTAGAGGGAAGTTGAGTATCTCATTGCAAAGATCATTCGGACTTTAAACCCATCCCGATTACCGATATTATAACCAAGTCCTTAGCCAATCCCTTCGTCAAGTAATCGGCCAAATTATGATATGTTCTCACGAAATCAACGGAAATAATCCCGTGAGTAATCAACACACGAACCGCGTTATGTCTAACACCAAGATCTTTAGACTTTCCGTTATAAAGTTCACTATAAGCCTTAGCCAAAGTTGCCGAACTATCACAATTGATAGAGATAGGAGGAATAGGTCTTGGCCAAACCGGAGTTTCAAAAACCAAATTCCTTAACCATTCCTCCTCTTTACCGGCCGCCGCTAATGCAATGTGTTTCGACTCCATGGTCGAACTTGTAATACAATTTTGTTTCTTAGAAGCCAATGAGATAGCTCCTCCACCAAGTAAGAACACCCATTCACTAGTGGATGAATGGTCCTCCATATTGGTGATCCAACTAGCATCGGAATATCCCTCTAAGACCGAAGGAAATCCGACATAGTTCAAACCATAATTCATGGTTTGCTTCAAGTATCTCAATACACGTTTCACCGCAACCCAATGCTCAAGGCTAAGATTACTTGTGTATCTACTTAACTTGCAAACTGCCAAAGCAATGTCCGGTCTTGTGCTAGTCATGGCATACATTAAACACCCAATCACTTGAGAATACTCATGTTGCGAAACTGCTTTACCTTTGTTAGGCATTAGCTTAACGCTAGGATCCATTCGTGTGTTAACCGGAGAACAATTCCCGTGATTAAACTTTTTCAACACTTTTTCAATGTAGTGAGATTGTGTCAAAGAAAATCCCTTGTTCTCACGCTTGATCTTTATACCAAGAATCACATCCGCCTCCCCCATGTCTTTCATGGCGAAGCTTGAAGACAAAAAGGCCTTCGTAAGGTCTACTTGACTTTGGTTAGTGCCAAATATCAACATGTGATCAACATATAAACAAATGATAACACCATTACCGTTGTCATCAAATTTGCTATACACGCATTTATCCGACTGATTTAGTCTATACCCATTAGATAAAACAACCTCATCAAACTTGTGATGCGATTGTTTAGGAGCTTGTTTAAGTCCATACAATGATTTTATCAACTTACAAACCTTATGCTCATTTCCGGGCATAGTAAATCCTTCCGGTTGTTTCATATACACCTCCTCTTTAAGCTCACCATTCAAGAACGCCGTCTTAACATCCATTTGATGGATCACTAGATTATTAATTGCCGCTAGAGCAATCAACAACCTAATAGTAGTGATGCGAGCTACTGGACCATATGTATCGAAATAATCAATCCCTTCCTTTTGTCTAAAGCATTGGATAACCAATCTAGCTTTAAATTTGTCGATAGAACCATCAACTTTAATTTTCTTTTTGAAGATCCACTTGCAACCCAATGGTTTACAACCATGAGGTAGATCTGTGAGCACCCAAGTGTTATTGCCCATTATAGAATACATTTCATCATTCACCGCCTCTTTTCAAAAGGAAGAGTCATGAGACTTCATAGCCTCATCAAATGTCTTAGGGTCCTCATCAATGCGAAAGCAATATGGATAAAAGCTTTCACATCCATCCCTTGAACCTTCAACCAAATAGGTATGAAAATCAGGGGCAAAGGATTAAGCAATCCTTCCTCTCTTACTCTTACGAATTTGGGGAGTTTCTTCTTGAGTTGTGACGATGTCACTTCCTTCAATAGCTCCACTAGAACTAGGTACAAGATCTCTTGGTTTCGGCATTGATGAGAAATGACTCTCATCAAATATCGCATCCCTTGACTCAATTACGGTGTGAACCGCAATAAAATCGTTTGGTTCAATTACATAGAACCTATAAGCTTTTGTATGTGCAGCATATCCAATGAATATGCAATCGATGTGTAACACCCCGTAATTTGAAAGACCGAATTTATATTTGAAAAGTAATAAATTTAATTTATTTTAATTTATTACGATTTATTTGAATTTATGATAATTTAATATAATTATTTTGAATTTATTTGGAATTAAAGAGTAGGTTATACGGTTTAAACCCGAACTTCATTTAACTATTCCCGAGGCAACTTAAGTCCCGAAACAAACCCAAAACCCGACTCCTACATGTGCCACACGCCCCAAGGCACCTTTTTCCCTCATTTTAGGGCTTTTGATTACTTTTGATTAAACTAATACAAATATCTAAGATATTTGTAACTTTATCGATCTGTCAACTTAAATTCCGCAACAAATCGCTTAACCCCGGACCCGACTTCTTCCTCCTCCACACGCCTCTCCCTCTTGTCCCTTAGGATTAGATATTTTCATTTCTTTTGATTAAACTAACATAATATCTAATAATATCTAGATATTTACCATAATATCTAAGATATTTATAAAACCCGAGTCAATCCCATAACAACAAGTTCAAAACCCGACTCCCGTTAATCCCCTATATTACACGGTCCAACCTCCCCTCTTACTCACTCATTATCTTTTTATTTTACATTAAATCAACTTAATATCTACTTAATGCCTTCTTTAATATAATCACAATTGTTCTTCGTGTTCTTGATCGTTTTTGAGCAAAATCGTCACAAAACCTTCGTCACTTGGCCAAATCCGTTCTAAATTATATTTCTAGAGTCTCCTCTCCGCTCTTCATCTCCGTGTACATTTCATTTTCAATTCCAACAAAATCGTTTTCAACACTTTAATTGTTGAAATCAAGTTTTAATACTAATAATGTTATTTTTGTCATTTCTTATAGGAGAAGATTATGAAGACGAGTTTGGTGACTCGTATATTTTAGAAGAAGATTAGTAGACGGGTTTTTAGGTCCTATTTTGGTGCTATTTGGTTTTGTGCTAGCTAAGGTAACGATTACCGAGTTACTCGACGAATTAATGTCACATATGTTTTTGTATTTACGGTTTTAAGTAGTAACATGCTAGGTTGTTATTATTATTAAGTTTTATGAGTTTTTAACATATTTAGTGTTTTTGACATGTTGGATGATTTGTTCATAATCATAATTTTAGTATGAATGATGGTTGAATTGGTTGTTAAAATGGATGGTTGTTTATTAAAACATGTTAGAAATAAATTTGGGGTTGTTGTTGGTGGTGGCCGTGACTGGTGGCCGAGAAACAGGCCCGGCAGGCCCGGTTCAGGCCCGGTCCAGGCCCGGCTGCCTGGTCTTGGTTGGCCCGTTAATTGGCCCTTTGGGCTTGTGTCGATACTTGATTGTTTTGTTGTTGTTTTGACAGGTTTTAAATATGTTAAGCATGCGGGAAATATTAAGAAACGATTTTAGAAATGGTTGACCAAAACAGGCCCAAACCAGCCCGTGGGCCCAGTCCAGGCACGGTCCAGCCCATGACCCGTGAGCCCTCCTTTGGGCTTGTGACGGTTTTTGAGTTTATGGTTATTATTATATCATGTTTTGTAATATTTAGCAAGTGGGAAATTTTAATAAGTAAATTATTTAATTAAACGGTTTTCATAATATTATTATTTCTCACATGTTAGAAATTATAGCATGAGATTGTAGTTTAATTTGATATCCCTTAAGTCAAGCGGGTTTAGTAAGAATTAATAATTCACATGTTAGAAATTAGAATAAAATAGCATGAAATGAATATGATGTTCTTATGTTCAAGCCTAAATGGCTAAGACTCTGTTACTAGCCGGTTTGACCAAACGCGTTTGGTCAAACTAAGATCTAGTCAGCCCCGTTTTGACTGATGACCCGTCGCGGGACTCGGGTCGGGGATTTGTCTTCAGGTAAGGTTTTATTTTAATGAATGAATGAATGAGCCTGAGTAGATATGAGGCGATATGATATTTGAATATGATTTATATGCAATTAGTCACATGATAGGAAGTTTTTCCCGTGACTGTTTAATTGTATGATATATGTCGTGTTGACTAAGTGCCCATAGAGAATTATGATTATATGGCGTGTTGACCATTCTAATTCTAAATGAGTACCTTGGACCATGACATTGATAGGCCTTACTATCTTTAACGAGCATATGGAGTTCACAGCTTGATAACATTTGTGTCACTGGCCTGGGATTCTGATACCAAGCCGGGGCATGGCTGCCTAATTGCTTCCACTTTGGGAATGGAGCCAGCTTAAGTACTAGCCAACTCTGCTTAGGGGGTCTCCTAGTAGAGATTCTCATGTACGTTTGGTCATGAGACAGGGAATGGGTTAGCTGTTGTCGCTAGGTCTGCGCAGTCTAGCACTAGAATGTTTATCCTACCTTGTGGTATAGCCTCGAGTTACAGAAGTTGACTATTGACTGTGCTAAGAACTTATGCCTGTTTCTAGACGTATTGGTCTTTCATGTTTGATGATTCTATGAATCTTAGAAGGTGAGATGCAAGCCGGCTGGGCTACGGTTGATAGAGTTTGGGATTACCGGTTTGGTTAACTGATTCACATGATAGCTTGCATGAGTAGCTTCGCTTCATATGCTAGGTTATATGCTAGTTAATTGTTTCATAACATGAAAAGCATATCGTATATGTTAAGGTTTTGTAATTTCCATATACATCTCTTTTATGTTATTCATGTTTTATTAAACTCGACATTTTGTGGCTGGGAGAACTCGGAGTTACTCCCCACTGACTGTGGCTTCCGTGTTTACATTTAATGCGGTTGACAGGTTTGTGATGCATGCTTGGGTACATTGACGAGCTAGCGAGTGAAGTATTACCTTGGACCTATATTCGGTTCTTAGGATTGTATTATTTACTACACTCTTTTATTTCCGTATTTATTAGGGAGATATGTCTCCCGTTTTAGATACTTCTTATGTATAATATTATTTCCTTTTTGTTATGAACCTTTTTCTTTAAGACACCTTTGTTATGATGAATATATTTAATGGTAGGTTCTGGTTTTAAAATTTACCAATTTTCACTAAAGTGAACCTATTAAAAACGTATTCTCATCTTTTATTTATTTAAATTACTTGTTTATCTTTCCCCAAATTTGAGGGTGTCACAAACATGTTTTCATTTTATTAGGTCGAGTCTTGGTGAATTGAATTACAATGATGATAATTTGCATTGTTTCTGCATTTGAATCCCAAATAAGTTATCCATGTACATTGTTTTGACTTGCTACTTTTTGAAAACAAAGCTCATAGTACAAGTCTTGACCGTTTTTGACATACCTTATGCTAATTAGATTTGGCCAATTTTTGTTGGTAAACCACTTAAAATTCTGAGGTCTATAGAGCTTCCTAGGCCAGGAACATCAATAAACTGGTCTCATTGTTTTTAGGCTTGAGTGTGGTACTCCTTGTGGAATGTGTAACATCAAATTGCATAAGTGTGACATTCGTTTCTTGATACTATACGCGTTCGTTTGATAAGTGCATGATGAAAGGTGGTTCTTTTTGTTCAAATAAGCCTCACATAGCCAAAAAGACTTGATTTTATACCCTTATTATTGAGTTCTTTATATTTAGCCCTTTTGAACATTTGTAGCCTGTTTTATAACCTATTTAATAGCTACATTCCTAGAACTTGCCTACCTTATCGGGACAGCCGCAGTTGCATGTTTATCTTATCTACTTGTCTACTATGGTTGGGTCGGGATTTTTCAAAAAGAATATCAATTGGGTGTAGCAAATATGTTGGCAATTGTGTCATTTATTCCCTTTGTTGAGAAAAGTTGTGAAGCAAAAGAAAAGAAAAAAATGATGATGAAGAAAGAAAAAAAAATTTGATTTGAAAAAAATGAAAAAGAAAAAAAAAAGAAAAGAAAAAAAGAAAGAAAAATTTGTTGCTTCATTGAATTATTCAAGGGAAAATGAGAGGAAATTTACTAGAGTCTAATCCATTTTTCAGAGAGCAATATCGATATCTCTCTTGTATTATCAAAGTTTAAAATGATTTCTCTAGTTGGTGGTGGTTTGTGCTAGTCTTGTAGATTTGTTTTGGTACGTGTCGCTGCGACTACCGGTCTTAGCCCCACATTTCCATACGTGCCTTGGCACAATCCATTTCTATACCTTCACCCATTAGCTTTCCTTTTTGTCCTGATTCATGTGCTTTATAGCGAATGCGTATTTGTTGGGGAAATTACTATCACATTCGAATGCATGCATGTTTCATAAGTTGAGTGAGTGTTTCTATTTCTTTCTATCTTCACAAACTCACCTTTACATAAACTTATGAGTGCATGAGTGAACCCGCGAGAATCCGACAAATTGAGCCTTGCAAGATTGAAAGGTATTTGGTTTTGTCTACACTGCGGTATCATGTAAAATCTTGGATTATGAGCTGCGTTTTCTACTTTCCCGTACCTTTGAATTTGTGTTATTGGTACAACTTGGTCATTACTTTGTTATAGATATGGATAGGTTGGGATTTGTATGTGCATTAACATTAGCTTTGAGTTTTTCATTCACCATTTGTATGTTTGTCTTTGTATGTGTCGAGTGCTTTGCTTAGGGACAAGCAAAGGATTGGTTTGGGGGAGTTTGATGATCACTATTTATATACATATTTTATGCTTCCCCTAGTCACAAATAACTCGATTTACCGTCTTTCCTTGCTTATTCTATGCTATTTTAGCTAGAATATCGATTCTGCCGCTTTTGTTATGTTTTAATGCAGATTGGATGCATTTGGAGCTTTTTGAGTAGATATGGAGCATGGCGGAGGTGGATCGTGGAAAGATAAGCACGGGAATCGAGAAGAATCAAGAAGAATCGAGAATGAAAGACAAGAAAGGAAGAAAAATGAAGGAACAAAGCTAAATGAAGGTCTGCTCGATCGAGCAGAACAACACTGCTCGACCGAGTCGTGGTCAGGTCTTGCTCGATCGAGCAGAAGGCCCTTGCTCGATCGAGCAAGTCATTATTTCGGCGGATTTTCGTGTTTTCCTTAATTTTAACCTAATTTGTTAGATTTTTGTAATATAAAAAGAAAGCTCGTCTCATATGCTCTCTTATGTTTTTTAATACTTTTAAGCTTTAATTCAGAAACCCTAATTTAGTTCGCTTGCCTCCGGATTTATTTCATCAAAGACGATTGTCTTTAGTTCATCTTGTAATCGGTATTCTTCAATCTTTCTTAGTTATTTATTTAATTACCTTCTTGTTCTTTAATTATTCTTTGTTATTCCTTTCATTGTTGTTAATCATGTTTACTTTAATTATTATTGTTGTTGTTTATATCGTTATGAGTAGCTAAATTCCTTTCTAGGGTTGAAAGGGGATCTAGGATTGTTAGAAGGGGTAGATTAATTGATTGAATTGCAATTGCATGGTTATCGTTTGATTATCGTTTTAATTCTAGTTGTTTGATTACTGGCCAGGATTAATTAACTAGTCTTGCAAATTAGGATTGACACCGACCGGGTTAAGACTAAGATAGGCTACGATAATTGAATAGAACTCGTTTAATGATAGCGATCGCATGTTAAATTGTAGATCTAAAGGGCATAATTGAATCGACCGATCTTGTGACCTTAGATAACTTTATTGCATGATAGTTGATTTTATCCCTACCCCTGAACAATAATCCTAGTGAACCTGAGACCCTAGACTTTTAATCTCATTGTTTTCAACCTTATTAGTTTGTTATTGCTTATAGTTAGTTATTGCTTATTATTAGTTGTTATTATTATTGTTATTAGTTGTTATTGTTTACTTTAGTTGTTGTTATTAATTGCTTTTAGTTTAGAAACCAAACCTCAAACCCAGAAATTGTTACTTAAGAGACAAACCTAGTTTAACAGATTAGAATACTACCGCCTCCCTGTGGATTCGATACCTTGCTTACCGCTGACTATTAGTTAGTAGTGAATTAGGTTTTACTTTGATTAAGGTGACGCGACTTTACCCTTATCAGCGAGCACTAGCCAAGGGTGACGTGGACTTGCACATGGGAAATGGAGCTAAGGTAGCCGCAGTTTCCGCGGGCACCTACGTTCTTCTTTTGCCTAATGGTTTAGAGTTGTATTTAAATAATTGCTATTATGTACCAATTCTTACCAAAAACATTATCTCTATTTCCGTGTTAGACATGGAAGGTTTTTCTTTTTGGATCAAGAACAATAGTTGCACTTTTTCTTTTAATGAAATGGTTTATAGCGAGGCCATTTCTATTGGAGGTATTTATGTTCTAGATATTGCAAAAGAGGTCTATCATATAGAAAATAAGAGGCTTAAAACAGGTGAACCTAATCAATCATACCTTTTGCATTATCGTTTAGGGCACATAAACGAACGACGCATAAAGAGACTTGTTTCATCCAAAGTACTCAAACCATTTGATTACAAATCTTATGGTATATGCGAATCTTGTCTTCTAGGCAAGATGACTCGTGCTCCTTTTACGGGAAAAGGGAAACGAGCAAGTGAAGTATTAGGCCTTATATATACGGATGTGTGCGGCCCAATGATTCTCCAAGCTAGAGGTGGTTATCACTACTTCATTACTTTTGAGCAGATATGGATATGTCTACTTGATGAGGCACAAAAGTGATGCTTTTGAAAAATTCAAAGAATTTCAACATGAAGTAGAAAACCAATTGAATAAAAAGATTAAAGCCCTACGATCCGATCGTGGTGGTGAATACTTCAACAATGAATTTGATTCACACCTAAAGGATGTAAGTTTCTTAAACTCAATATTAGACATTTCTAATATCATAAAATTAATAGTTTACTCTTAAACTATAAACATCTTATGCATGCATAACTAAAATACAAATAAGGAAGAAGAAATTGTTCCTTACATTGATTTGAATGGATTTTAGGCACAAAATAGGACTCCTTCCTACTTTGTTCTTGAGCTTACAATATTCGGGATGAACTTCCAAGTTCTTAGTATAAGAACACTCCTATTAGTAGCACCCAAAACAAAACCCTTTTTTTAATCTCTACTAAAACACTACACTAGTATTATAAGTAGTATCCCTTAAAATTATCTAATAACTCTTAATACTACACTAGTATATTATTAGAGGATATGAACTAAGGATTCAAGTAAAACTTCTTAAGTTTCTTTTTAGTGTGAGAAAGGGAAGAGGAGAGATAAGCATACAAAATGATGTGATCAAGTATTTCATGATAAAAGGAAAAATTGCTCTTATCAAGCAACATGACCGGCCATCAAGGCATGGGGGAGGGTGAGCATGCCTTACATTTGTCTTCTCAAAGTACTAGACTTAGGGCTAGAATTAGGTGCTTAATTATTTTGTCTAATCTATTAGATTAATAATTAGAAACCAAATCCCTCTTTTAAAGCCTTAAAAAATCGGTGCACCATATATAAAATGGGTGTCTATTTTATCTTTGTAATTTGTCATTTGTCACATATGTGACATGTGACATATAACATGTAATCTTTGCTTATAAATGTACATTTAACTAATTTAAATGCAATTTCATAACAAATAAATTAGACTTAACATTTTAAGTCACATTTTATAATTACATGTAAATAAAATGGGTAATCTCATATTTGGTTAATATAATCTGCAATAATTTGTAATTATAATCAACCAATTTTGCTTATCTCAAATGTTTCATAAACATAATGCATTCTTAGTAATATAATAATTAAATTACTAAAATGAATCTTATTTGATCATATTACAATAAGATATATTTCTCACTTACAATTTAAACATGGTTCAATTTAAGGGATTAATTAATTTGTATCACTATACAATTAATTAATGTACATGATTAGGGGATGTCCTTTAGGTGTGACCTCAAGAGATCAACTGATCACCACCGTCATACGACAGTAACGTCAAACTCAATTCAGTCAATCGTTACCGATTTATGTTAACCAGTTGACTATAACATTCATCATCCCTTTGTATTCTTATTATTGAGATTTATTATGTGATCGCACTTTAGTTGAGGACACTTACTCCAACAATCTCCCACTTGTCCGAGACAAGTGTGCGTCACCAATTCTCTTGTCCTATTACGATCTCCCACTCAATGCAAGGTGTCTTGCAGGTCGTACTTGCATTTGATCATATCAAGAGTGGTTAACTCGATCTGGAGAATAACTGTTTGACCGGAATTATCTACCATAGATACCTTCCGAGTGTGGCCACGCATTTTCAGCTTACTCCTCCTCGAGTGGCGTTGAGATTTTAAAACAACCCTGACAAGGGGTGGACAATTCCTATCACACTATTCCCTTCGAATAGCCACAACTCATCATAACCCAAAAGATGCCCATTTGACCCCAGTTACGAAGGTCGTAGAGCATAAATCAAAGTCACTCTGAAACTGTGCCACTTTAGGCGAACAGTCTTTAGTCAAAGAATTGACTAAAAAAGAATACTATAGTAGCTCTTGCCACGACCAGGCTACTAGAATTACCAGAATTCTATAAGCGGTCAGTGCCCGACAGATTGTCCCTTACAATCTGTCTATGTGATCGACTGGTCATCCCTTATGACCCTATGGCACTTGAACTTGCTATCAATCGCATCACACTCTAGTGACTTGGAGACATCACCTCATATAAGTCACTAGGGGCTCATGCTATGTTAATCTAGTCCACTTTAGTGGGGTCCAGTATTGTCTCTACAACCCATTTGGATATAACAAGCACAAAAATGAGTTTTAGAAACTTAAACAATAAATGTGATTATCATATATGAACAATCAACACAATGTTATTGCTTCATATCATATAATCTGATACAGGAGGGACATGGATATATGTTCAAAAATCAAGATTAAGTAACTCTTGATATCCTAGATTCGTTTCCTTGACTTTAAAGCTTAATATCTCAGAATATATAGCTAATTTTGACGTGATTTCACTTGGCGATGAAAGTACATGATGTTAGCTTTCCAACAAGTGGTCACATGCTTTATTTGGATAAGTAACGAAGGAGATATGATCGTTTCAAGTTGAGTTGTCCAAGGTATATGCGGGTGACGCATGTAACACCCGCAAATGTACCCTATTTGTATTTTAAAATATTTTACGGATACTTTTCAGGGAATTTTAGTTTTAGTCTAGAATTAAATTTTCTGTATCTATGTTAGAAAATCTGAGTTCATTTTTGGACTTTACGCGAGATTCCGAGTAAGTTACGTCTTAAGACGTTTTTGGGCTTTTTCTCATGTTTTCCACTTACTCCCTCATACTCCCCCTTAACCCTAAGTCACCCTCATTCAACATCTTCTTCTTCCTCACCAAGTAAACACCAAAACCCTAACCTCCATACTTGCTCAAACTTATAATCGACACTACTCTTTCAATTCTGGCTCAAATTCACTAAAGTTCGTCTTATTCTTTCCCTCTCATCGTCCTCTATCTTAATTGGTAATAAAATTACCGTCTTTCTCGCTTTTCAATTTATCCGTCTTTCTCAAAGGTGAATTATATTCATCTTTTATTTGTCTAATCGTAAGTGGAGACTTTCTAGACCCCGACAAAGATTACTATCTAGTGGAGGAAGACATAGAAATCGATTAAAGACGCATAAAGGTAACGGTGAAGGGTTACTCGATATCATTTACGTGTTTTATGTGTTTTCTATGTTAGTGATCGTATTTAGAATATGATTAGTAACCTTAGGAATTGTATGTTGATGATAGTTGTTGTTAGTTGGTAATTGATAATGAGAATTGATGATTTGTGATGTTAGATGATGATTGTTGAATGTTGAACCTTAGTGAAATTGTGAATTTCGTGTGATATTGACCCAAGCCGGCCGACCGGCAGCCGGTCAGCTGACCGGCTGGGGAGTGGCTGATGTGAATTGTTGTTTACGTGAAATTTTGATGTACTTTACGTCTCAGCCGGCCGACCGGCTGAGACACATGCCAATATCACTTCATTTTCTCGTATGACTTTGGTCCCAGCCGGGTAGCCGGCAACCGGTCCCTTTGACCGGCTGGGACACGCTGCATTTTGAATTGTTTTCAATTGTTACTACGGGTGCCAGCCGGGTAGCCGACAGCTGGTCCCCTTGACCGGCTGGCACATGCTGGAATTCAATTGTATTTCTTACTTATGTTTTTCATTTATAATATTTCCGATGGTTCGTTTATCGTATAAATTTACGTAATGACTTTAAATATTAATGTTTTGAATATATGATATTCCATTAGCTTGTATCGCATGTTTTGTGACGGTTTTTGATATGTCCCACTTTGAGTCGATTTTACACATGTTATGGTTTGAGCACTATTTTGT
Source organism: Heliosperma pusillum (assembly GCA_022085475.1). NCBI lineage: Eukaryota > Viridiplantae > Streptophyta > Magnoliopsida > Caryophyllales > Caryophyllaceae > Heliosperma > Heliosperma pusillum. Next base: position 17,497 of record JAIUZE010012152.1, on the reverse strand, counting down.
TATGTGCTTTGTACTCTCATTCCCTTGGCTACCTCCACGTTTGTAAGGCTGCAATGTCGGAAAGGGGAGTGTATCCTTACTGCTTAATTGCATGTGTTAGTGGGCATATGACGATGTTGTTGGGAGGTGAACGCTTTGCGTTGATCGACCCGGCCGCCAAATGTTGTATACTTGCGGGGTGGTGTCATTGCATGTAGCGTACCGCTTGTTATGAGGCTTGTGCTCTTTTCCGCCTCTTTCGTGATGGTTGACCGAATTTGGGGTACTCGGCGTCTATGATTGACCGAGTCTTGGATGCAAAATGTTTATCGCATGTCGAATCGGAAAATGTGATTTCGAGAGTCTGGCCAGATTTAGACTAGGACCGTATTATGATCGTCGTTCTACCAGGAGGAAATTAGTCTACATATACGAAATGTATTTAATCTTGTATGCGTTCAGGGCAATGTTTTATCCCGTGGATGCCTTTTAATCATACTTGCATGTACACGGTGCTAGTGCGTGTCATTTACCGTGAGAGATGTCGTCAACGTATTGTACATTTGAATGGATGATTATATGATTGATTATTTGTGATCTTTGGATGACTTGGCATGGTTTGTTTGTCGAGTCTCAATCTTATCAAACTTATGCCGCTAACGGTGAGATGCAAGCCCTAGTGAGTGTATGGTTGCCTAAGAGTGTCTTCCACGAGTCTATACATAGCATGATGGTTACGGATTTGTACTTCATGTACCGATATCTTATATATTGAATTGCCTATTTATTCTTATCGTATTCCATATGTATATCTATATATATGCATGCTCTACTTTCGTATTACCGTTTAAGTATGTTTAATGTGATATGGCTGGGAGAACCCGGAGTTACTCCCCACTGACTGTGGTGCTCATGTTTTTCATGGATGAACAAGTTGCTTGATTGGATGGCTTTTTGCTTGGGGTATTTTGGGTTCGGGTGTGAGCTAGCGGGTGTTGGCCTGGATGAGTCACCTCTAGACGTTGTTTAGCTAGTTGCTAATAACTTTGATGTTGGATAGCATTTTGAGAGACTACATCTCTTGTAGTATTTTATACTTTGGTTTGTAATTATTGACATTCCTCGTACCTTTCTAATTGCACGTAAAAAGTTTTAAAAACATCGTATTTTTCGCTATATAAATCACATGCTTGTTATGTTTTATTTCCGCATTCGTGAGGGTTGTCACAACGCATTTGAACGAAATACCAACAACATATATGCAAGATGGAAGCTTGGTTTGAATAAATCTCAAGTTTACTTTCCTAAAGAGAGTCTTGTTGTTTATTTTCCTAGTTTCTAGTTTCCTAATAAATGTAGGAGAGTTTACTTTCCTAATTCAAATAAGTAGTGTCTTATTTCCTAATTTCTATCTAGTTAGTTTATGGTAATTAGTAGTAGTATATATACTAAGCTTTGTAATCAATTTTTAACATACAATTGTGTTGAGATTATATCTTTTTGTTTGTGAACAAACCCTTTCTTTAAACTTGCGAGTTTATTGAATTATTCTTCCTTGCGAGGTTGAATTCGTGTTAGCTTGATATCTTGCGAGGTTGAGAGTTACACAAATGAGTTATTCAAGTCTTCTTGCGAGATCATTTGATTAATTCAAGTCTTAGTCGAGTTGTCTTGCGAGATTATCTTGACTAATTCATATCCGAGTTACTCGAGTAGTCTTGCGAGATTGCTAGTTTAATTTGAGTTTTAGTTGTTAATATTGCGAGATTCCACAGCTAATCCATATCCTTTTATATTATTTTTACTTCCGCTGCAATATTACTCTAAAAAGTAAAATAGTGTTATTTATTTTACATTAATTTGGTATCAGAGTTTCGGCTCTTGATTTCCTTAAACCAAGACGATCCTTGAATTTTTGCGTGTGTTGACATGGGTTTGAAGAAACCTAATCGTACGTGGAATGAATGGGAGGAATATCAGTTTTATTTATTATGCAAAGAGTTACAAAGAGGAGTTGATTCTTTGTCATTCTGTCTTAAAAAGCTTCTAAAATCAGTTCAAACTTATGAAGCAAAAAAGATAGAAGAGGCAAGAATTGAAACTTTTGAAGTTATTCACGAAGAAAAATAAGAGAGACATGTAGAAGACGTAGAGAAGATGATGTCTGACCTTGTCCAATCGAACAGTACAAAAGACTGTTTAAATCCGAATGATGAAACAGATAAGGACAAAGGTGAATTTATCACATATATTGTTGAGCCATTAAGTGATGACGATCAAGAAGAATGTGTGATTGAAGATGAATTATTTTCTTCTTTTAACGAGGAATCTCATATAGAAGATACTTCATTATTTGATCCCAACCTACCAATTATTTTTGTTGAAGAATTTGAAGAAAAAGTGGTGGTTCCAAAATTACACATACAAGTTAATTTTATTCTTGAAGATGAGATTGATACCAATGATATGCCTCATTATGAAGAACCTCATAAACAAGGGATTACTCATTATGAATTTGATTTCAAGAGTAATTATCAATCGCCACTTGATAAATACATTGATAAGAAATTATGTGTTGAGATTTATCAACGTTCTTTCTTATTAAAGTCTATTGTTATGAAAGCTTGTGATATTCTTGTTATTTCGAGCAACAATTATTTGGATTGTGCTACAACTGTGCATGGAGGGTGGTCAGATGGAAAGCACAACCAAGGGTGGCATGAGAAAAGAAAGCACAAGAAAAGATTGTACAAGAGGATTTTCACTTATGATTCTGGTTGCAACTACAAATCAAATAAGATGAATAAGCATGAATATTATATTGAGGATGATGAAGTAAAGGAGTATTATGGTGTTTACTTTAATCAAATTATCTTCTCATTTGCTACATCATATGTATTTGATCCTGGAGGTCGTAGGTCGAAAAATCGGGACGATTCTTTTTTGAAGAAGGGGAGAATGATACAGGAGGGACATGGATATATGTTCAAAAATCAAGATTAAGTAACTCTTGACATCCTAGATTCGTTCCCTTGACTTTAAAGCTCACTATCTTAGAATATATAGCTAATTTTTCCATGATTTCACTTGGAGATGAAAGTACATGATGTTAGCTTTCCAACAAGTGGTCACATGCTTTATTTGGATAAGTAACGAAGGAGATATGATCGTTTCAAGTTGAGCTGTCCAAGGTATATGCGGGTGACGCATTTGAACGAAATACCAACAACATATATGGAAGATGGAAGCTTGGTTTGAATAAATCTCAAGGTTACTTTCCTAAAGAAAGTCTTGTTGTTTATTTTCCTAGTTTCTAGTTTCCTAATAAGTGTAGGAGAGTTTACTTTCCTAATTCAAATAAGTAGTGTCTTATTTCCTAATTTCTATCTAGTTAGTTTATGGTAATTAGTAGTAGTATATATACTAAGCTTTGTAATCAGTTTTTAACATACAATTGAGTTGAGATTATATCTTTTTGTTTGCGAACAAACCCTTTCTTTAAACTTGCGAGTTTAATGAATTATTCTTCCTTGCGAGGTTGAATTCGTGTTAGCTTGATATCTTGCGAGGTTGAGAGTTACACAAACGAGTTATTCAAGTCTTCTTGCGAGATCACTTGATTAATTCAAGTCTTAGTCGAGTTGTCTTGCGAGATTATCTTGACTAATTCATATCCGATTTATTCGAGTAGTCTTGCGAGATTGCTAGTTTAATTCGAGTTTTAGTTGTTAATCTTGCGAGATTCCACAACTAATCCATATCCTTTTATATTGTTTTTACTTCCGCTGCAATATTACTCTAAAAAGTAAAATAGTGTTATTTATTTTACATCATAATTTAAAGTTTATTTTGTGCATGACAATACATGATGATCTTATTAAATGCAATAAAGGCTTGGGTAGTGAATACACCATGTATTTATTTATTCCAACCTTGGGAATTGCTTTTTCCTTCCATCCAATGTTATTTCTAATAACATGAATTCATCTACGTACATATCTAGATCTCTATCTAGTGTTGGGCTCTTTAACTTGAAAGATGCTCTCACTCGTTATCATGATAACTGATAGGTATTTAGGTGCAAGGATATACCATTAGTTCATTGTAAGCCACCTTATCCTCATCATAATGTACTAGGTCTCTATTTGTAGAATTTATAATGATTGACTCTTCAATCACCCTTTTAGTTATTCGCTTCTTGTATAACAAAGGTACGCCTAGGATTCGGATAAATCCTTATAAGTTTGTGAATTTTGGTTTGTGTAACCTTTACCACATATCCAAATTTTCTCTACCAAACACAAGAATGAATCCCTAGTTCTCGAACTTTATAGATGTTCTTGTAGGCTATCCAATGACACTCATGTGGATTGATTTGTTATAGGCTTGTCATGCTCCCAGCATACAATTCATTTAGGTACGTGTATGTAATGGCATACATGATTGATCTAATGGCGGAAACATTAGTACTCATGTGATCAACAACTCTTAGGTTCTGTGGATGATTATGACCCTTTCATAGTGATCCCACTTTTATCAACATAAATAACCTATTTAACTTGTTGAAATAGATAAAGGAACTTATCGATATAAGACACTTTTCTAAATGCCAAGCTAAAATCTTCTATTCCACAATAGATTTTTGATTTTAGTGTACATGTTGCCCTCTTTCATCCAGCATTAAAATTCAACCACTCCTTTCAAAAAGGTAATATGAATACGTCACTCACAATGTGTGATACGTCATTCACGTGGAAAACAATTTCTCCCACTGAACTTCATGTCTTTACGTGACTTTAACTCCCACTGAACTTCATGTCTATACATGACTTTTCGACAATTCTCTTCTTATACCTCATAAAAAAAAGATCATTATAACCTCTAGGTAGATCCCTTAGGCTTGTGTCATGTACACGTACCATTCCAAATCCCTATTTGGACATGTCGTTTTGTTGTGTATCTTGTACACACCTACTATGAGGTATTTTACTGATGATTTGGATCTAAGCATAGTTACGCATTAACTTAGCTTTTGCAGACATCTTCATGTCTATCAATGCAACTATAATTGGACAATTCCAAATACATCATCATTTCTAGGTTCTTCCACTTCATAGATCATAATCTTATTATATAAAGACCATTTTCTTTTGGTCTCGTCACTAGTCTAAGGATTCACCTAAGAACACTTTCTTTTGGTCTCCTCACTAGTCTTAAGTCTAACCTAAGAACACTTTCTTTTGGTTTCCTCACTAGTTCCAAACTAGTTTTACGTTGTGACTTATTTTCTCCCACTCTATCTTTAGAAAAATACAACTATTTTCTTTAAAGATAGCTTAATGAGCCACAAAACATTATGTACTCATACTCGTGAGGAAGGTAGAAGTAACACAACATGACCTTGAGTGATCTACTAAAGACTTTATTATAAAGACATAGAATCTTAGCATCGAGATAGACTAGTTCTATAGGCTAAAGAGGTGAACTCATATTCATGTCAAATACCATCTTTATAAGTGGTGTGACCAATTGGTTTGGTAGATTCCCTATTTTGAGTTAAATAACTCAATTTGACTTAACAATTGATCTTTCAAAGCGAGAATCGAATTCGTAGCCTTTTATTATAATGATCCAATCATCATAATACTATTATGATCAATTTGAGTCGATAGAATTTATGTTATTAGTGCAAGTAGAGTATAATGATAAGTTTTAGAATGAAAAAGTTTTCATAAACCGAGTGACTTGGGTTGAAAACCAAGTCACTAATATCCAATTACAACCATTTGTTAATAAAAGAAAATAAACAAATTTCCATTGTCAAACAAGGAAATTTAGAGTTTCTAAAACAATGTCTCAAAATACAACCCAATAAAGAAGACAACACAATAAAGAGTCCAAGCTTCCATATGTCTTCATCCATGGGTGGCTACATTAGCTTCCGTTGAAGAGCTCTTTTAGGCTTGCTTGTCCTTGCCTTTGTCCTTGCTTGAGTGCCCTAATTACAATTAAAAAGGGTAAGAATCACAACTTGTATCTATATACCAAAGTTGAGATCATAACATAAAAGATACAGATGAAAATTTACCAACTGAAACAATCTTTCCAGCTTTGATATCTCTTAGATATTTGGGGCAATTCCTCTTCCAATGCTCTATGCCATTACAATAATGGCACTTGTCCTCGGTTGAGGCACCTTTCTTAGGCTTGGGTGAGCTATTCTCAATAGCTTTTCCTTTGCCTTTGTAGGTGGAGGGTTTTTTTCCCTTGCTTGCACCTTTCTTGAACTTCCCCTTGCTCTTGTTATTGATGTGAAGTACATCCTTGGTGGTGCTAAGATTTAGGCCCATATCTCTCTACGCTTGCACAAGCATCTTGTGCAACTCGCGAAGAGAGGTTTGCATATTTTGCATATTGTAGTTTACCCTAAACTGCACATATGCCTTGATTTTCCCCAATGAGTGTAGTACACGGTCAATAACGAGTTGTTCGCGAATGTCAACCCCTTGAAATTTAAGAGTCTCGACATGCTCAATCATTTTGAGTACATGAGGGCTAACTTTTTGGCCCTCTTTATGATTCATGTTGAAAAACGCGGAATCCGTCTCATATTGAATGATCCTAGGAGCTTGTGAAAACATGGTCACAAGCTTGGCATAGATCTCATAGGCCGTGCTCATCTTTATGGCACTCCTTTGAAGATCGGCCTCCATAGAGAAGATCAAAATATTTTTGATCGCGGCGGCTTCCTTTTGGTAAGCCTCATAGGCTCGCCTTGCGGCGGCGGTTGACCTTTCATTAGGTGTTTCGAGAGAGGCTTCAGTAAGGTAACGAAGCTTGTCGTCACCTTTCGCGGCCAAGCAGAGTTGCGCATCCCAATCGACAAAATTAGCACCATTCTTTTCTAACTTGCATCGATCCATGAAGGATCGAAGCCATGAAACATTTGTGAAAGTTGGAGCGTTTGTGTTGGAATTTGGAATTGACATTGCGAATAATTAATATTGACTACAAAAATAAGATGAAGAAAATGTCAACATTTATCGTTTTGAATACTTGTAAACATTTTAAACAAGTTTTAATATTTAAATAGTGACCTCTACCCAACTATTTTAAATGATTCCGAGATCCAAATACTTATCAACTTGGGCACAGTAAGTCGATTCATCCCTTATTAACATAATTCGGTGGATTAACTCTTTAATCGATTCTACATTAGAATTCTCGGTCGATAATATTACTTTAATATTTATCTTAAGCCCGGAACACATGCGGCTACGGTAGCGAATACTTCCGTTGAGCTCAATCCAAATTTCGAAATAATAACCTTTATTACCTCACTTACCCAACATAACAAGTTTAGCACCCCGGTGAGCCGAGCCTACTTCCTTCCGAAATTGGGATTCATGGGTTCTATCATTTGGTAAAGCTTGATCTCAATTATTTATTATGAGAGGTCATGTTAATTTATTATCTATCTTTTTTAAGTTAACTAAATCGATGAATTAACGATAATTGTAATTGACACGGTCGAATACTCGATAAATATGCATGTCATGTTATGGCGATTTGGCAATGCATGCAAACATATTAAATAAAATGCAAGCATAAAAATAAAATTCCTAGTACGACCTTTCTTAGAATAGAAAATAATATATTCTATTAAAAATTCGGAAAACAACTCCTTTGGTCCCTTGAACTTCATAAGCACGCCGCCCAAAGTCACCGTCTCTCTCGGAACTCCTTTCCGAATGGCACCGTCTTTGAATTGGGAAACTCCGGTGTAACAAATAATTACAAAATATATAATAAAATTACAATAATTTCCTATTAAACATTTTTAAAATAAAATAATACAATAAAAGTGATACGAGATCACAATAAATTACAACCGAATCAATATTCCTATACATTTCGGGTAATATCGATTAAAACTAAAGGCATACAAGGAATAAATTACATAATTCCAAATTACATAAATAAAATATGACATTCATATATAAAAATGAATCATTATAATACGTATAAAACAAGCTCATTTTAAATGCCAAAACGCCCTATTTTACGGTTTATATCATATATAACCCAGTTTTACGGAATTGCGTGATAATAACACTTTAAAATCACCAAATAATAGTTAAATCATTTTTTTAAGTCCAAGCTAATTATCCCAACTGATTTAGGACTCAAAAATTAGTCATCACTCAACTTTTGACAATAATTCAACTTGTTGTTATATAATTGCTCAAAATTAGACTTTAAAAACATATTTTAATCAAATAAATCCAAATTTAATTACAATAATTTCAAAATTTGAATTTTAAATTTTTGTACATTCTGGAATATTTCCATGACACTCAAAATTTCAAAAATCATGGTTAAAAAATTCGAATCGTCTTTGAGAAAAATCGGTTGCGCTTTATCGGTTTTATCAAATAAAATACATAAAGCATGTGAAAATTAATCAAATTAAATTTTCAACTTTATATCTGAAATGTGGGATATTTATGCAACCAGGAACAATTTTCTCTTGACATGAAATGTATTTTAGCTTTATTTTCTATAAACATCACTATTTATGCCATTTTTACATTAAAAATTCATATATCATGCTAGACAAATCATACAAGTCTAAAATTTTCCAGTCTAGCAGGAAAACAAACATGTGACAACATACTAAAATGTCATGGCCATATTCAAAGCGAAATTATTTTAAACCATTTGACCTTTATTTATTCTATTTTATCATATAAAAATCATAACTCATGAGAAATAAGTCCACTTCACACGAAATTTTACATAAAGTAAGTAAAATTCATGTGTGATATTGTGTAAAAATGTCACGGTGAGAAGATAAGTCTAACTATTTGTAGCATTTTAAACATCATTTTACTCATTACAATGTTATAAAAACACTAAAAATCATATTTGAGCAATATAAATTTCCATAAATCGTCAAAATGACCTAAAATCATATTATGACCATAATATATTGACATGCAAATGACTTTGTGATTTTATATCATAAAACACAAATTACTAGTTTTCTTTAAGTTACATTAACTCGAAAAAACTATAAATCGATTATGCATTCAACAGCCAAAGCTCTTGATACCGCTTATAAGTTTCTTATACTCAATATTAGACATTTCTAATATCATAAAATTAATATTTTACTCTTAAACTATAAAGATCTTATGCATGCATAACTAAAATACAAAGAAAGAAGAAGAAATTGTTCCTTACATTGATTTGAATGGATTTTGGGCACAAAATAGGACTCCTTCCTAATTTGTTCTTGAGCTTACAATATTCGGGATGAACTTCCAAATTCTTAGTATAAGAACACTCCTATTAGTAGCACCCAAAACAAAACTGTTTTTTAATCTCTACTAAAACACTACACTATTATTATAAGTAGTATCCCTTAAAATTATTTAATAACTCTTAATACTACACTAGTATATTATTCGATGATATGAACTAAGGATTTAAGTAAAACTTCTTAAGTTTCTATTTAGTGTGACAAAGGGAAGAGGAGAGATAAGGAGACAAAATGATGTGATCAAGTATTTCAAGAAAAGAGGAAAAATTCCTCTTATCAAGCAACATGACCGGCCACCAAGGCATGAGGGAGGGTGAGCATGCCTCACATTTGTCTTCTCAAAGTACTAGGCTCAGGGCTAGAATTAGGTGCTTAATCATTTTGTCTAATCTATATTAGATTAATAATTAGAAACCAAATCCATCTTTTAAAGCCTTAAAACCGGTGCACCATATATAAAATGGGTGTCCATTTTATCTTTGTAATTTGTCATTCGTCACACATGTGACATGTGACATATAACATGTAATCGTTGCTTATAAATGTACATTTAACTAATTTAAATACAATTTCATAACAAATAAATTAGACTTAACATTTTAAGTCATATTTTATAATTACATATAAATAAAATGGGTCATCTCATATTTGGTTAATATAATCTACAATAATTTGTAATTATAATCAACCAATTTTGCTTATCTCAAATGTTTCATAAACATAATGCATTCTTAGTAATATAATAATTAAATTACTAAAATAAATCTTATTTAATCATATTATAATAAGATATATTTCTCACTTACAATTTAAACTTGGTTCAATTTAAGGGATTAATTAATCTGTATCACTATACAATTAATTAATGTACATGATTAGGGGATTGTCCTTTAGGTGTGACCTCAAGGGATCAACTGATCACCACCGTCATACGACAGTAACGTCAAACTCAATTGAGCCAATCGTTACCATTTATGTTGACTAGTTGACTATAACATTCATCATCCCTTTGTATTCTTATTATTGAGATTTAATTATGTGATCGCACTATTGTTGAGTACACTTATTCCAACAAAAGATTTTGGTATAGTATCACAATGGACTCCTCCTGGCACACCTCAATTAAATGATGTGGCCGAAAGGAGAAATCGAACTTTATTAGATATGGTTCGATCTATGATGAATCTAACAGAACTTCCTGATTATTTTTGGGGTTTCGCTACCTTCTCTGCAATATTCTCACTAAATCGAAGCCTGACTAAAGCGGCAAACAAGACTCCATATGAGATATGGACAGGGAAAGTCCCTTGTTTGTCGTTCATGAGAATTTGGGGATGCGAGGCATTTGTTAAGAATAAGTCTGACGATAAACTCGCACCCAAATCCGTAAAATGTCTATTTGTAGGATATCCAAGGGAAACATGTGGTTATTACTTCTACAGCAAACACGAGGACAAAGTGTTTGTGTCTCGTGATGCAATCTTTTTAGAAAATGATTTTATTTCTAAAAGACAGAGTGGGAGAAAATTTGAACTTGAAGAAGTCCAAGAGCCACAAACCAAAAAGGGCGTAGAGGAAAACGAGGAAAACGTTCCCTCTTCGTCTAACACGATCATAATTCCTTCGGAACCTAGGAGGTCAAGCATAATTAGTCATCAATCTGATAGATACCTTGGTATTATAGAAGAAGGTGGTGACTATAATGTGTTACTTTTTTAAAGTAACGAACCTACTACCAACAAAGCAGCCATTTCTAGTCCCGACTCAAAGCTATGGCTAGGAGTCATGCGATCCGAAATGGATTCTATGGGACGACAATCAATTATGGGACTTGGTTGATTTACCTAAGGATGTAACACCCGCAAATGTACCCTATTTTTATAGTAAAAATATTTTACGGATACTTTTCAGCGAAATTTAGTTTTAGTTTAGAATTAAATTCCGAGTTCGTATTTGGACTTTACGCGAGTTTTCGAGTAAGTTACGTCTTAAGGCGTAATGGGCTTTTTCCCTTATGTTTTCCACTTACTCCTTCATATACTCCCTCATAACCCTAAGTCCCTCACATTCAATCTTCTTCCTCACCAAGAAAACCCCAAATCCCTAACCTCCATATTTGATCCACCTTAGAATCGTCACTACTCATTCATTTCTCGCTCAAATTCGCCTAAGTTCGTCTTATTCTTTCCCTCTCACCGTCCTCTATCCGTATTGGTAATAAAATTACCGTCTTTCTCGCTTTTCAATTTATCCGTCTTTCTCAAGGTGAATTATATTCATCTTTTATTATCTAATTGTAGGTGGTGACCTCCAAGACCCCGACAAAGACTACTTCTTGATAGAAGAGGACATCGACGCGGATTGAAGACGCGAAAAAGTAACGGTGAAGGGTTACTCGATATCATTTACGTTTTTTATGTGTTTTCTATGTTAGTGATCGTATTTAGAATATAATTAGTAATCTTAGGAATTGTGTTGTTGATTGATGGTTGTTGTTAGTTGATAATTGATATGAGAATTGATGATTTGTGATGATAGATGATGTTTGTGTTATGATAAGCCTTAATGAATTTGTGAATTTCGTGTGTTCGTGCCTGTGACCAGGACGTTGGCAGCGTCGTGTGGACGCCGGCAACGTTCCCTGGCGCTGACTGCGTTTCGTGCTGCCAGTTTTTCCCTTTTGTTGAGCAACTTGACTTTCGTTGACCCTTTGAATTCTAGTCCCGCCTTGACTTTCCTTGACCCTTTGGACTTGGTCTTTTTGCATTGATGATTTGTTTGAAGTCCACTCCCATTTGTCGGGTTTGGGTCTCGGGTTTGACTTTGACTTTTGTTGACTTCTGGGTTTGACTCTAAAAGTTGACTTTAAATATTAATGTTTCGAATATATATGATATTTCCTTCGCTCGTATCGCATGTTTTGTGACGGTTTTTAATATGTCCCACTTTGAGTCGGTTTTACAAATGTTACGGTTTGAGCACTAATTTTCTATGTGCTTTGTACTCTCATTCCCTTGGCTACCTCCACGTTCGTAAGGCTGGAATGTCGGAACGGTGAGTGTATCCTTACTGCCTTATTGCATGTGTTAGTGGGCATATGACGACGTTGTTGGGAGGCGAAGGCTTTGCGTTGATCGACCCGGCCGTCAAATGTTGTATACTTGTGAGGTGGTGTCATTGCATGTAGCGTACCGCTTGTAATGAGGCTTGTGCTCTTTTCCGCCTCTTTCATGAAGGTTTACCGAGTTTGGGATACTCGGCGTGTAACACCCGCAAATGTACCCTATTTTTATAGTAAAAATATTATACGGATACTTTTCAGCGAAATTTAGTTTTAGTTTCGAATTAAATTTCCCGAGTCGAATTTAGAATTTCCGAGTTCGTATTTGGATTTTACGCGAGATTTCAATTGAATCACGTCTTAAGACGTCTTTGACTTTTCTTGACTTTTTCCACTTACTCCACTCATACTCCCTCATAAACCCTAATTTCCCTCACAACTCAATCACCTTCTTCCTCACAAAGAAAACCCCAAAACCTAGCTTCCATTTTTGATCCGTCTTAGAATCGTCATAACTCCTTCATTTCTCGCTCAAATTCACGTAAGTTCGTCTTATTCCTTCCCTCTCATCTTCCTCTATCCGTATTGGTAATAAAATTACCGTCTTTCTCGCTTTTCAATTTATCCGTCTTTCTCAATGGTGAATTATATTCATCTTTTGTCGTCTTTGTTTAGGTGGAGACTTTATAGACCCCGACAAAGATTACTATCTAGTGGAGGAAGGCTTAGAAATCGTTTAAAGACGCATAAAGGTAACGGTGAAGTGTTACTCGATATTATTTACGTGTTTTATGTGTTTTCTATGTTAGTAATCGTATTTAGATTAGGATTAGTAATCATAGGAATTGTGTTGTTGATGATGGTTATTGTTAGTTGTTAATTGATATGAGAATTAATGGTTTGTGATGATAAATGAGAATTTTTGTTGTTGATAACATGTTGGGATTTGATCGTGCCTGAGTCCCGTGAAGGACGCTGGCAGCGTCCATGGACGCTGGCAGCGTCCATGGACGCTAGCAGCGTCGTGGGACGCTGACAGCGTTACTCGCTGCCGACTGCAGTTTTCCTGCACTGACCCTTTTCGTAAAATGATCATCTCTCCTTCGTTAATTGCTTGTTTTGGGCTTGTGACATCCCGTTGGAACCGTAAGAGGATAAGCTATCACCTCCATTTGGAATTTCTGCATTTGGATGTCTAGAACGCTAGTTATGACCGTTTGAAGTGGACCCTTGTTTTAGTTGGTTTCCAAACAACGTTGTTTTGGAGAGGTGATCTATGTTTCTTATTCATTATGCTTCATAAACTTTTTCTAATGCTTATGTATCATGTATTGATTCATTTTTATCATAGTTAAATTTATATAATTCCCTATTCTCATGTTTTGTGACGGTTTTTGGTATGTCCCACTTTGAGTCGGTTTTTACATAAGTTACGGTTTGAGCACTATTTTGTTATGTGCTTTGTACTCTCATTCCCTTGGCTACCTCCACGTTCGTAAGGCTGGAATGTCGGAACGGGGAGGTATCCTACTGCTTAATTGCATGTGTTAGTGGGCATACGACGACGTTGTTGGGAGGCGAACGCTTTGCGTGATCGACTCCGGCCGTCAAATGTTGTGTACGAGCGAGGTGGTGTTTATTTGCATGTAGCGTACCGCTTGTTATGAGGCTTGAGCTCTTTCCGCCTCTTTCGTGAATTATCCGACCGAATTTGGGGTACTACGGCGTCTATGATTGACCGAGTCTTGGATGCGAAACGTTTATCTCATGTCGAATCGGAACACGTTTATTCCGAGAGTCTGGCCAGGTTTTAGACTAGACGGATATTATATCGTCGTGCTACCGGAGGAAATTAGTCTACATATACGAAATGTAGCATCGTGTATCGTTCCAGGGAAATGATGTATCCCGTGGATGCCTTTAATCATATACTTGCCATGTACACCGTGCTAGTTGCGTTTCATTTACCGTGAGAGATGTCGTCATTGTGTCGTTGTGTTTGGATGAATGATTATATGATTGATCATTGAATGACTTGGCATGGTTTGTTTGTCGAGTCTTAATCTTATCAAACTTATACCGCTAACGGTGAGATGTAAGCCCTAGTGAGCGTATTCGGTTGCCTAAGAGTGTCTTCCCCGAGTCTTTGTATAACATGATGGATTCGGACTTGTATCTCATATGCTCTTATTATTATATATTGAATTGCCTATCTATTCTTATCGTAATTCACATGTATATCTATATATGCATGCATCTCCTTTTGTATTTCCTTTTATGTACGTTTAATGTGATATGGCTGGGAGAACCCGGAGTTACTCCCCACTGATTGTGGCGTTCCTGTTTTTCATGGATGAATAGGTTGCTTGCATGGATAGCTTTTTGATTGGTATTTTGGGTTCGGGTGTGAGCTAGCGAGCGTTGTCCCTGGATGAAACACCTCTAGACGTTTCTTAGCTAGTTGCTAAATAACCTGTCTTTTGTTAACATTTTGAGAGACTACGTCTCTTGTAGTATTTTATATTCGGTTTGTAATATTTGACACTCCTCGTATTTTCTATCTTGCATGTATAAAAGTTTTTAAAATACCGTATTTCCGCTAATTAAATCACATGCTTGTATGTTATATTTCCGCATTCGCGAGGGTTGTCACAGTTGGTATCAGAGCTTAAACGCTTTCGACGCACACACGTGAACCCTAAACTTAAAATACTTGGCCTTGAAATAATAAATGAGAGATGGGTAGACTTAAGGACCTAAGGTGGTAGTCTTTGGTGTACCTGATGTTTGTTAGGTTCTAACTTGTTTGTTGATTGTGTTGAGTGATGTTATGTTTGTTTGTATCTACCGTGTTAAGGTGGATCATGTGTTACCTAGAAGAAGTATCATCTACCGAAGAGTGAAGAATGTCAAGCTTATTTGAAGTGTATTTCTTCCTCATCTATGAATTTCTCTCGTCCTTATTGTATCATGCTCTCTTCCTTCTATCTAAGTGCTTCTTCATCATCTAACTTCTTTTTCCCTTGGAAATTACTCTTGTTACCTTCCTCCTCTTTATCAATTTGTACCATCAACTTCCTTATATGACCTTTTGTGGACACCATACCCTTTTGTTTGTGGCATATTGTACTTGGTTGGAAGAATTTTAGACTTTGTGGAATATTAGTGTTTGTTAGAATGAATTTGTGATTTGAGGAAAATGGTATAGATCTAATTTCACCCTATAGTGGTGAGAGTTGGTATCCTTTAGGAAACTGTGGTAAGGTATGTTTAATGATTTTAATGTATAAATGCTTGCCATGACTTGTGTGTAAATAGTTCATGATATTCGATGGTGTAAGGTCGAACGAGTTGGCTATGACTTCTTAACTCATTAGTAATTTTGTCTTTTGGACTTAGAAGTTTAGTATGGTTTTGAAGACCATGCTTATGATATGTCTAATTGGTGTAAATAAGAAGTTTTGAATGATATCTTGAGGTGCGAAATACTTTTGAGGTTAAGTGACGTCTTGTGGTTTCCTATTGTGTGTTTGTGAGTATAGGCTTGGTGGAAAAGCATTTTGCTATAGTTCTTGGATTTAAAGATATGATCTTATCTTATGGTATCGGAGACTCGTTTGAAGTAGTAAGGTTTCGTTGTAAGTTGAACCATATTACTTGAGGATTATAGATATGAGCGAGATTCGATAATGTGAGCTAGGATGGAAATACCTTGGGATGTTAATGATGATGTTTGACTTGAGGTTGTACTTTGTTAATAATGAACTCGTGGGCTATATGATGTTGTTAATGACGTTTTGTTCGGTGTTCTACCTTGTAGCCGTAGGAGTTGAAAAGAGATTAGTATGGAGAATTCCTTATTGGTTCTTCGGTTTTTGAAACCTTTGGGAATGTGTCAAATTATGGAGTTGAGAGAATGTTATTATGCTTGAGTTGCAATTCCGCAATTGGGAATCCGTGTTATATGAAAGGGCGGATGAATTGGGTTGTAATCGAATTGTTAAATCTAGGTGTACCTTACTTTGATGATTGTGGTACGATGGTCCCTTGTAAGAGACCTTTGTTTGGGATGAGTTGCTATACTATCACCCTAAGTCTGAAAGGAGAA
Organism: Heliosperma pusillum; assembly: GCA_022085475.1. Lineage (NCBI taxonomy): Eukaryota > Viridiplantae > Streptophyta > Magnoliopsida > Caryophyllales > Caryophyllaceae > Heliosperma > Heliosperma pusillum. The sequence continues at coordinate 1,024 of JAIUZE010012152.1, read as the reverse complement.
ATTTTGTGGATTAAACCTTAAACCTTTACTCATGCCATCATTCCTTTTCATTTCCATTCTTGAATGTTTTTGTCAAGATTGATCTTTAAGAAATCGCATGCTCGTATCTTATTTCTTACTCGGATATATTCATACCTCTACTATCTGCTTTGTCTCTTTCTTGACCTCGTTTTTTTTCAGCGCTCCTCTCTTGTAATCTCGTGCCTTATTTATTCTCGTGTTCTCCTTGAGATTCCGTATCGTTTTTTATCTCGTTGCTCCTTCATCTTTTCTCTAGTGGATTGGGTATTCCATTTGTAAAGCTCAAAGAATAAGTGTAATGTATTTTGGAATTCTTAGGTTAGAATATGTGTCCTTGAATTGAACAAATGTCAAATTGTATTTCATCATGGAAAATAGGACTTAAGCTTTAGGATGAATCCAAATAGTGATAATATATCCTCTCTTAGTGGTTTTAGATTTGGAGTTTGGTATTGTAGTGGTATTTTGAGAATTGAGTGGATCATGATAATAGTTCGTTGTTGCGAGATATTGGAATAGTTACCTTGGAGGTTGTTTTGGAAATTGTTGTCTTAAATTGTTACGCTCTAAAAAGGAATCTTACTAGTGAAATTTAGATTTGTGATGTGACAACCCTCGCGAATGCGGAAATATAAAACATACAAGCATGTGAAATAATATGCGGAAATATGAAGTTTTAAAAACTTTTATACATGCAAGATAGATATTACGAGGAATGTCAAAATATTACAAACTAAGTACGAAATACAACAAAGAGACGGGGTCTCTCAAAATGTTAGCAAAGAACAAGTGTTTAGCAAAACTAGCTAAATCGTCTAAGGTGAAACTTCCATGGCTCACACCCGAACCAAAAATAGCATAAGCAAAAAGCCATCCAAATCAAGCAACCTGTTCATCCATGAAAAACATGAACGCCACAGTCAGTGGGGAGTAACTCCGGGTTCTTCCAGCCATATCACATTAAACGTACATCAAAGGAAATACAAAAGTAGACATGCCATCA
>JAIUZE010012150.1:20595-55892 GCA_022085475.1 Heliosperma pusillum | reverse complement strand
TAGGAGGGAGTATAAATTTCGAAGATTTGACTTAATATAATCGAGGTTAGTATTTAACAAGTTTGACTTTAAAAAGTGAGTGGGTAGTTTGGATTGGATTGGAGGGAGTATTAAATAACCCTTTAATAAAATTGTGTAATCAATAAGTCTTGCTTGTGACGGGGCGACCCGTCGCAAGCTTGCGACATGTCAAATCCCCCTCACAAAGAGCAAGTGGCAAGGCAAGTGGGGGGCTCAATTTGCACCCCACTTGCTCTTTGTGAGGGGAATTTGACCCGTTGCAAGCTTGCGACGGGTCGGTCCGTCACAAATGAGAATTTGTGTTGTGCAACAATACTAATATCAAATGATTTTTTTTTTTAATTCTTGTGAACTTTTAAAACATGGAGTTGAATTTTAAGTTTGGTGAAACTTAAAGGGGCTTAATTGCTACGAATGAAACTTCTGGAGACTAATTTTACAATTGACAAAAGTTAAGTGGTTTAATTACCACTTTTGCGCGATTAATTAACTTGTCTAAATACCTGAAAGTATGATGACGAACTTTCTTTATATAGTTCGATGTGAAATATTGTCAGATAGATATACCTAACATTTAACGCAATGTCATGTTCTATTCCGTTTTATGCAGCATTGTTTTTATTGCTGCTTTTGATGAAATACTTTTCGATAAAGGCAACTTACTAATATTTTAGGATTATTTCAGGTGGTTCCTAGATGGCATGAACATTGGACATCAAATAAAGTGTATGATGGAGATATGATTGTGCTTCAAGGACAAGAAAAATTCTTTCTATCAAAATCTTCAGAAGATATAAACAAGGAATACACAAAAATTACTTTTACACCTACACAAGCAGATCGTTTCGTCTTGGCTTTTCGCAATTGGCTGAGACGACATGGCAATGGGCAGCCTGAATGGTTTGGTGATGTGAGTCAGCAGCCTTTACCGTCGACAGTTATGTCCAAACGTGAGGTCAGTCGAAGATGCATATGCCTGTTATTGACTATATCCAGTGTGTAAGGTAGCAAGGTCATTGATTGTATCCAAATTTTTCTGATATGCAAAAAATCATGCAAGGAAAGAAACTAAATCAATTATGGACAAAGGCGATTAAACTAAAAATAAAGATAATAAAAAAGAGATAATCTTTGTGGTGAATACGAAACGTAATTTACCTGTCTATGTCTGGCGATGGTAGTACAGATGTGAGTTTTGTGTGACCTAGAGATTTCTGCTGTGAATTCATGTTGGAAGATATTTGAACCCTTATGAGGGTGTTGCCAATTAAAGAGGCATACACAGATTGTATGCCTGAGCTAGCGAATTTTCAAGATAACACGTGGAGTTGTTGAGATAAAGTGTCGTGTCATATAAATACCGTAATATAGATTTCTGAAACACTTCAGATTTTATGAACTTCCATTTTATTATGTTGAAAACTGATAGGTCTGACCATAGCTTTAGATTCGACAACATTAGACAATAAGAAGGGCACTTGGGCTATTCAACTACTTAATTGGCGTGCCTTGTGTTTGAATGACAGATGCTGGATAGATTCGAGCAGCACACTCTGAAGTGTTCATCGTGTAAAGGAGCTTACAACGGCTTCCAGACATGGCAGAAAATTCTGATAGGTGCTACTGTCATTTTTGCGGCAACTGCCGGAATTCCTTCAGCGCTGCAGGTACGGTTACTCTTAAGCAGTCTAGCCATTGTTAGTGCTGCCTCGGCTTACGCTTTACACGAGCTTCAGAAGAACTTTGTGTTTGTTGATTATGTACATGCTGATATTGAGTGACACTGTTTTGTAAACCAGAAGCGACTGACTTTCCTCGCATGTAAAGTTTAACAGTCCAGTCTATATTAGTGTTGAGCTTGAACGTTCTGTGTTCTCCTGATAAGAATTTATAAAATTTTAGAATTAAACAACTTGACTACGAGTTATATACTTCCTTCATTCCGAAGAACTGTTTACAGTCTTACTCTTGAGGTTACAAAAAAGGGTGTATTATGTTTTTTGCGAAAAGGGCAACACAACACGAAAAGTGTGCCTCTTTCCAATGCCCTCCCTCCCATGGTTGCACCGTTTTTCCATTCCTCTTTTCTCTCCCCCTATTTCCCTCGACAATTTACCTGGTCGTTGAGCCTAATTTTGGAGTCCAGTGTCCAACTTTTTAATAAACTGTACGATCATATTTGTGGCACATGAGCAAGAATAAAGGATGGGTGGGTTGTATAAGGTAGACTTGGCAAAACTCTCCGGACCCGAACTCGACCAACAACCTGAAACTCGAATTGATTCAACCTTGTTCAGCCCAACCCGAATGTTTATCATCGCAAATTGATAGTTATCCACAAGTAACTTGAAAACAGCCCGCCCTGAAATGAATTTCCCGATCCAGATCGAACTCTTGCAAATCCGAACATCCCAAACCTGGATTGACCCGTTTGCAAGGTCTAGTATAAGCTTCACTCACCTCCACAAGACCCAATTGCTTATCGTCAACAAATTACTTCCAGTCATCGACAAACAATTTAATTGACAAATTGAAACATGCAACTAAGATGTATTACTAACAAGAAGTTATTAATCGAAACAAGAAGTTACTAATCGAACTAAGCTACTTTAACCAATAGCTAAGATTGAATTAACTTATCGAAACAACGAAGTACTAATAGAAACAACAACTTCTCTCACTGAAAACGGGCACTATCCATCACAAGCTGAAGACGAATAGTGCCCCTCTCACAATATGCAAGTGAGAGGGCAAGTGGGGGGATCCATTTGCCATCCACTTGCCTTCCCGCTTGCATATCATGAGAGGGGCACTATCCGTCTTCAGCTTGTGACGAATAGTGCCCGTCTTCAATGAACTTACTAATCGAATTAACTAATCGGAACTAACAGCTAAGATGGAGTTATTATCAACTCAATCGAAACAACTATTTTTTCTTGGAACGGTGGAACCATATACATACATGATTATTAGTGGCTACTTAAAACAGCACCTTATTGTGAATGAAGTCTAAACATGAACTACTTGCTAAAGTATTTAAGATGGGTCATTATCTCAGCTAAACGTGTTTTGTTGTGGTGTCTTCGCGAACTATTAACTATTAAGACTGCTATTTATGATTATTAGTTCACTGTATTCGTTACACATGTCAATTATATATACTCCATAGATTTGAATATATTATCATGAATTGATGATTCATTGAGTATTAAGCTTAAATAATCGGACCATTATGTTGATGAGAATCATGCAATTGTAATTATGTTCCAACTTCAATCTTTTTCAAACCAACCACCAAGGGTTTCCCCTGCATCACTCACTTTGCTTTCCTTCTTTAATTAATCTGACATGGGACTACCCTTCTTATTTCATTAGCTATCACTCTTTCTATTTCAGTCCCGTAATTTCGAGAAACATTATATCGCTCTTTTCCTTTCCCTTTCGCTTCATTCAATTCGATTCAATTCAAATATGTCATAATTTCATATGTAAAGGGTAAGACCTATTGGGTTCAAGTTGATACCTGACTTATTATTAACATCGACAGATTAGTACAATTTAACGATTTATTTTAGTGGGGGAAGATGTGTATTGGGTTCCGATTAGGCTTCTATGTATAGAAAAGCTTAGATTTAGACGGATTTAAAAAGAACAATATACCGCATTCACGTCAACATGATTTACATCAAGGATCACAATCATAATCATTAAATCATTATACCAAAATAATTCTAAAGCTACAAAGTAATAACTTAGAACTGTAAAAACACATAATTACTCAATTTTCATCTAGTACAGTCAAATGCAGCCAAAATGGTCTTCTAGGAGAGGGGAAAACAAGTCATACAATCAACAAGTCTTGAGTCCAGATATATTTACTACACACATGTAAAATTATACATGTCTACTACATCCTGGATCCTGAATCCTGGAGGCTGGAGCCCATCTATTTCTGACTTAATGTCACCAAAACACAAGAAATATAAATGTCATTAAATTCCATTTCAGATGAAATGATTTACATCACTAACTCACAAAAACTGTGCTTCATTTTCACACGCCATTCACTTACTACGTTAGAAGGCGGAGTAGTTAGTGAGACACAAAATAGAACACGAAAACAGGACAAAAGATCCGCACTACTCTTCATTTAGGGAACGACCCGTCCATCATTCCCGGCCAACATCAAGTACTTGTCTTTTCGGGTTAGGGTGGTGCACTCGAACTCCAAAGCACGAGCCAGTTGTCTTTGCAAATGGTTAGCCACTTCAAAGCTTGATTTCCCACCACCACAAGTATCCTCCTTTGGGACCTTCCCAAGCACATCAAGGTAGTATAATGGGAATGGGTTCATCAAGAAAAATATTGGGTCTAAACACTTGAGGCCACTAGCAGTAGTCCCGTAAAACATGCTAACTTGTGGTTGTAGCCCTACTGGCACTATTTCATCAGCCAATTCTGCGAAAAGTGAGCTAAACCTTAGCAAATATGGTTCCCTACAAGTCGTACCCTCAGGACATACTACTAGGTCACCTTCACTTAGTAGTTTTTCCATGGTTTCGCCGTCTTTAACTCGGTCACGGGTCAGCCTAACCGTCCTCAACGGTGCAATTACTTCCGACATTTTACTTAAGCTGTATGTAACCGCAGTCAATTTTTTCCCTAGGCATGTCGCTAACATGACTGGGTCCAAGAGGGTCCTGTGGGTGCACACGTACAGAACTCCCTTATGAACACGACCATTACCACCACTAAGACTATTTTCACAGAATTGTTTCGGACTCGTCTCGATTCCTTTGATTCTAAGCCTAATACCACTTAGTTGGCCTAACAAACGACCCATGTAATATGGCAAGTAAATCCCAACAAAAAGCCTGAAAATGGCAAGGAGAAAGCCTAGTGGAAGCCACAAGAACATGCATAAGGTTGCAGTTGGGGTGGGAAGAAAGGCTAATCTGCCATCATGAAAAATAAGGGGTTTAGGGTATTTGTCCCTAGGCATTTTTGAGGATGATGTCCCACAAGTTTTGGCATCTTCTTGCAGATTCACCATGTATATCTCCTGCAACACAAATGGACCACATCACAAATATTCAATTCACCATTAATTCTTATGTTGCACACATATCTTTCTCATTCATTTTGAGGCTAAGGTTATCTTAAACCAGTAGTAGAAATTTGGGAAATAGTGAAAATATAATACCAACTACTCCCTTCGTTTTTTTTTTGTCGTTTCAGAACAAATTAATTTTCTTTTTTAATTTTTTGTTTTACATTTTTTCATGTATTACATCTTGTCTGATCTACAATTTTCAAGACACTAGTAATTATGAAAAAAAAAAAAAAGATACTTCTAGGTATTTGATTGGTGGAAAATAAAATTTCTTTTTGAAATAATATTTATCATACATAATTAGTAAAAACTCTATTTTCAATGATTTTTTTTATTCATGTGCACCATTCTAAAGTAACAAATAAAAACAAATAGAGGGAATAGCAACTAAAAATAAAAAAAAATAAAAAATGAAATCCAAGTAAATAAAAAATAAAAAAGGGATAAAGAGCAATAACATAGAAGTATGCCAAATTGGGTAAATGTCAGTTAGCAATAATGCTACATCTACATGGACTGAAAGTCTATGCCAGTAATTTAATGAGGTACCCTTTCACATAAATACTATGGACAACTTTTATTAAACTACTACTCGATCGTATCAAATATGGTTCGTACTTCCATAATCCATATAGTGTTTTAATGTTTTTTGACCTTTTAGGTTCAAAAACAGGAGGCATCATCAATAAATTCACATATTACAATTAGGTAACAACAACCAACATTTATGTACTTCCAGAATTATTTTAAGTTAAGAAAGGAAGTTGTCATTTACACCAAGTTTATAGGCTTAGATTCGCCTAGTATTAACATACGCATGCATCTAATTAGTATTTGCTTTAAATGAAGTTTATTTGAGTTCTTGTGTAATATATAATAATGCATATGAAGAAAGTTCAATGCAAAAATTACATGCAAAGTTTAAAATTGAGAGAAAATAAAGCTAATTACTCCGTATAAAATAATACGCAATATATGATCACAAATTCTCATTTTAAGACGGGGCGACCCGTTTTAACCCTCATAAAGAGCAAGTGGGGGGGACAAATTCTCACTTGTTATTTGTGAAGGAAATTTGACCCGCCTTAAGTTTAAGACGGATCGTCCGTGTTAAGTGAGAATTGTTGGTATATGATATCATACAATATTTAAATCAATCAATTTCATTCGTCTTAAGCGTCAGTTTCAGGATATTATAATGTGAGATTAATCCATTTAAGTAAAACCGTGCTAATATACTCACTAACGCGATTAAAACACTTATTATGTAAGTCGATCTCATAATAATCTTTATTACAAAGTTGTATTAAAAAAAACTATTTTGTATGAGAATTTGTATAATAAAATTACCTTGCAAGGAGACAAGAAGAGGTGATGATCAAGAAAGGCTGAATTTCCAATACCAACATCTGGTATTTCATCACAAAAACATTCTCTAACAGCCACAGCCCTATGTTTGACAACCAAATGAGGGCCACATATAAAGCCAGTAAAGTACTTTCCAAAGGTATGAAGTTCAGTGCCAACAACATGATCTACTTTCAAATAATCCTTAAGAAATCTATCTACCATTACTTTTGGAACACTTGTAAATACTGCCTTAAACTTAGCCATGCTTAATACTTTATAAACATGATAATTAAGCTCTTCAAGATAAAACTTTGGTAAAACTGCCCTTTCAACACAACCCATGTCCTTAATTTTAAGGCCACAAAATGTAATAAAGATCATAACCCTAAGTTGAACCTCATAGTCTAAAACCAACAAAAGGGGATAACTTAAGAGTAATAAAAGTGCCCTTATCAAACTACCACCTTCAAAGGAAACTAACATGAAATAAGGAAAAAAAGATTGAGTTCTTAGTAATGTGCCATCAATATCACACAACATACTGTTAAATTGTCGGTCGACGACGTAACTTATGTGTTTGGAAAGATTAGGGTATGACGATTGAGAAGCTTCTTTTTGTTGTTGTTGTTGTTGTTGGAAATTTGATTTAAGAGAAGAGGTTTTCATAAGATGAAAACCATAGTTTTTCATTTTGGTTGCTGCTAGAAAACATGAGTTTCCTAAGAGTTGATAAAAGAGCCATTCTACAAGTCTTGAAAGAACATATGGGAACACCATAGTTGTATATATGATTATAGAGTTTTAATTAGTTTTAACACAGAAAATAAATACAGAGATATATATATATATAAATCGAGAGGAAATGATGAGAGCTTAATGCATGTAATGTAATGTAATGTAGGAAGAGTGAGAGAAGAGAAAAGATTGTATTTATAGAGAAGAGACAATAAAAAGTGAAGTTGACTGACTGCATTTGGTTAGCCACACCGCATGCATTAATTACCTTTTTAATTCTCTTTCGAATGTTTATTTTTCATGCTTAGCTTCTCTTTTTGTTTCTTGTGTTTATTTTTTCATTTTTACTTCCTAAATCGGCTAATTCCCTTGACCTCTCTTCAACTTTATCTGAGGTCAAGGATATATGAATGTTTTTCGTATCTGGGTTATGGGATTGACTGATTGAGTCAAACTTAACGAGTTTTAGGGTTAAACTTTAAAGTGCATCTAAATTATTCAATTGCACCATAAATTATAAGTAGAGAAGTCAACAAAATGAACAACTGTATACATCAATATATTTACCCTCTAATTCATATGATTAAAATTCTTCCACAATTTTTTCTTTTTTGAACAAAATGAACTTATATGAATTAAACGGAAAAAAAGTTCGGATACATAATGGGAGAGGGTAAGGGGATAAAGGCATGGAAGCCGACATAACATCTAAATTACAAGCTTGTATTATTCCAAAGGATGGGACGCTATCCCAATCAAAGCTACCATTACAAAGACTAATATCATTAATGGAATAAGTAGCGATTGCATACAATTGATGAATTATAGTTGTTACTAATGCCTAGATTAGTGAACAAAAAATGTTAAATTCTAAATTTAATACTCGTAATAGATTAGAGATAGGACAAACTAGGTGATCAAACTAGACAAAACTATATCAATAATTATATTAATGAATTAAAAAATAGAAATCAATATTTAAGAAATAAAAACACATATTGAGTAAAATGCCTTATAAAACACTAATTCATTTGCTTCAATTGATTGACTCAAGATGAACAAATTTAACCTTCCATAGACAAGCTAAGTAATCACTAAAATAAACTAAAAATTGGAAATTTTTGTGCTTCTAACGATTAAAATTAAAGTAGAAGTATATCCAACTCAATATGATCAACATCATTATCGTCTTAAGTAGGTAAAAAAAATCTTCATATAAAGTCTATCTCCAACGTAATTGTTGAATTAAAGAGAAGTAGAAGAGTCGTCGGGAATCCTAGGTCGTTGTGCAGCCCCTAGCTAGCGGTGAGGTCAGGACTCAGGACCCCTTGCCGCGCCTAGCAGTGGATCCTTTCTTCGCCTTTCCCCGGTGATACTATTGTTAGTTTCATTATCCTACAACAACTACTATTAAAGAATAATAAATAATATTGACATTAATTACAATCAATGATATCATGCATCCTACAACTATTAGATTATTTTAGTTGTACTTTCTAAATTAATTAATTTCTCAATACAATATACAGTACATACTCTGTATTATAAAGTATTATATACTATATTTTAATTTTATAAATTTAATACTATATAACTTATGAATTGTGATATGTTATTTCATTTTATTTTTTGCCCTTCAATTTCTAAAATTAAATATTTATTTGTCCATTTGTGTCATTTTGTTAAAAAACAATCAACTACCTTTGCACCTAGTTTGCCAACCATTTTACACAATCAGCTCCTAATTTTCATCTATCTTATCCCCTGTCTTTTTCAGATTTCAATTAACTTTTCAATTTTCAGGTATCTTTTCAGGTTTCAGCTAATTTTTTCGTAAATTTATCAAATAGAGTCTTACCGTTTAAGTCGTACCGACTCCATAATACCTAAACCAATTATTTGTTAAAAGTATGTATTCTTTATAACATAAAAGTCAAACCATATACATACGATACAGTACCATTTACCAATGGGAAGTGCTAGGGCGACACCGGGTGTTACCGAGTTTCAGTAACACCCTAATAAAAAAAAATAGAAAAACATTTAAATTTAAAACAGTTAACAAATTTAACACATTATATGGGAGGGCATAATCGGAAACATGTTGTCTTTACCCCTAACATTATTACTCCGATTAACATCTTCACAAGGGCGACGGCATACCTAATCCTGTTTGCTTGTTCTGGCCTTCCTGTTGAGACCTTTCATACACTTTGACATTTTGATTTTATAAGTTTTCATATGCTATGTAATTATGTATCCATTAATTGCTTCAGACTACGGAGTATCATACTAAAGCTATGATTACCAAGGATTGAAGAGATTTTTGATTTAATAATATACGGTGTACAAATAATCTTATGAAATTACTCTTTTAATTTACACTACAATCTTAATTGTCAATGAGACTTTAAATATACTAATTGTACGTCGGTTGAAGAATCATGGCAAAGTTTACACAGTTTGATCAAAAGGACGGATTTGTGTATTAGCTAACGGCGGTGATACGACGGAGGCGGAGACGATTGACATGGATGTGGGAGGTATGGTGAGTATGGAGAGGGCTTAATTTAAGTGCATTGATTTTAATCAAATGTATATGTAGTCTTCCAATTTTACCCTTTATTAATGAGTTGACTCAATCTAGCAAAAATTAACAAAAAAAATTAAAATATAATCTAATTTACCAAAATGCCCACGGTGTTACTGAAGTGAGTAACACCCGGTGGCGCTATCTCATTTTCCTTTACGAATTGAAGAAAGTATCACAAACTTTAAATTCTAAGAATTTCTAACTGTGTTCTTATTTTCCAAGATCAAATAACATATCCATTATCCAGTGATCATTTCCACGAACTTTTATTGATAATGTTATTGTTATTTTTGAACTTTTATTGATAATGTTATTGTTATTGTTATTGTTATTTTTGAACTTTCAACTACCAACCAAACTTTCCAGCTTGTCTTGAGAATTTCTAGTGGCTGTCATTAAATCTTCCATGCAAAAAGTCGGAATAACATGAAGCTCAACTGATCTTTTCACAATTTGTATTTGAGCCAAAACAATGTCATCTATCACTTATATTTTCCTTTTTATTAAATACGCGCAAGTCTTAATTAAATGACTGCAATGCCTTTTTTTCAAACACAAATTCTCATTTGTGACGGACACTTTTCGTCACAAGCTTGTGACGGAGCAAATGTGACCATTTTTATGGAAAATGTAACCATAATGACTGGTAACATTTTATGGATGATTATTTTTTATCATAAAATGGTTACATTTACTCCGTCACAAGCTTGTGACCGTCACAAGAGAGACCAACTGTTTTTCAAATCACTTCTACTTACAGTCTTGTAGGGATCCTTCACTTTATTTTATTGAATTTTATGGAGTAATAAGATTTTTTCTTCTATTCCGTGGTAGATTATTCATCAGAGAAAAAAAAAACAGATAATGTATATTATTAGGAATGTCTTAATTAAAATTAAATAAATAATTGAAATATAGTAGTCTGGACGAACTAAGTTATTGCATAAACTATCTATGGTGAGTTGGTGACAAAAGTAGTAATGTGCTGATTCATTGACATGCCAAGCGCATTGGAGTGGAAATCACAGATTACGCGATTTAACATTTAGGTAAACAAGTTCAGTTGGTCTTGATTCAGACGGATCATTTTAGTCTGAAGCAATAAGACGGGATTTTGTAATCACTTTACCGTAAGATGTAACAACTATTGAAAACAAGTTGATATAAGTTGTGGTTACATTTTATCAAAAAATGACAACATAATCCCGTCTTATTTTTCAGACGAAAATAATTCATCTAAAATAAGAATTTGCGAAACAAGTTTACATTTCGATGTATCTTAGAAAATACTCGTAAATTAAAATTTTTCCTTAGTCTATAATTACTAGTAATAGTACTTTTTCTTTGGTTAGATTCTTGTGCAAGTTGGGTAGGTAGAGCATGACTAATGACTTGCTATTCATTACGCAAAATATGTCGAAAAAATGGTACGGTCCTGTTTTTTGGTCGAAATTTTGTTTTCTATAAATTCAGTTTAGATTAGGTCTTACATGTTCAATTTAGATTAAGTTTTATAATTTCAGTTGAGTTTAGGTAGTTAGGTTCTTCAAATACACTTTAATTTAGGTCATGTTACGTTAATTTAAGTACAATTAATTCAGTTCAGTTCTTAATTGTAACAAAGACTAAAAATGAAATATGTGAATTATTATTAGCATGTTCTATTTTTAACACAACATCTCCATTTTTTTGTGGGTAGAAACCGATGCATGCATGGAAACTGATGAGTCTTACACTGATCATGCAATTGTAATAATTTCAGCTCAAACAACTTGTGAAGACGTTAGTTTTATGATGAAACTGCTTAAGAACAAACAATACATCATATTGAATGAGTAAATGTTAGTATTACCTTACCTGTATAGGAATTCTTTATTACGAAATGCATGTGAAAAGCCACATGCAATACCATTATTTGCTGATCAAATTTGTTACGCGTTTGGAAAGACATGATCTATCTTCACAAACAATTTAAATCAAAATTATATGAATAAAAACCAAGAGAAATAGCACATAGACTGGAATTCGGAAAAAACATAAAACCATAACTGTACTATCAATTATCAAAGCCAATTTGCAAGAGTAGGTTTATGTCAGCCGTGCAGACGATCTAAGATCTAAATTTCGTTTATTTAATTTGGACCATATTGTCAGATATTCCCATCCATGCTATACCTATATGGCTATGTGGCTATATGTGAATAATCTTTAAAAAATTACCTTCAATTGAGGCTACAACCGTGATCAATAAGTCTTGCTGAAAACGGACACATTTCGTTATAATTGTAAACGAAGCAAAATGTCGCTGTTTTAGATAAAATGTGACCATGTGATAAACAACCTCCTTATAACTTAAAAAATGATACTAATTATATTTTGTCTCACATTTTACTTTGTATACAATTGTGACGAAAAGTGTCCGTTTATAGAAAAATAAATTTCAAGAGATTATTGAAATGTGTGCGATGTAGTGGGGTAGTATTATTAAAGAGAGTCTAGAGATGAGCAGGATTGAGGTTCATCTATGGGTCATCTACGTTGACATTATATTTAGAAAACTGAGCTGACTTGATTCTCAATTTAATGGACTTGGAGCATCTGCGGATGTTTTGAGGCCGTGTCCTCAGAAGTTGCGTTGACTTCTTTCGTAAAGTTCATAGTTTATGTGGAAAATAAAAGCTACCATAACTCCATAAGGTCAATGCTAACTCTTAAAAAATAAAGTTGTTCTCTTTGGAAACACGGAGTACTATACACAGTTTACTTATTATACCCAAATTCTTATTTGTAACGGATATATTCGTCATAAGCTTGCGACGGGTTAAGTACGTATTACCCACTTGGATAGGAAAAAACCCAAGTCATTCGGGCCGGGATTCCCTATGCTTTATATTATCTATCCAAGTGGGAGAATTTGATCCACTAAAAGCTTGCGATAGATATATCCGTCACAAGAGAAACTTACTGTTTATAGTTGTCAAGAGCGTTAAAGAAAATGAGTGTTTTTGTATATATGGCAATGAGGATTATAGAGTATTTATGCTTCACTTTACAATTAATTAACCACGAAGTAAATCCAAGGTAATGTAGTAGACGTGTATAAGCAGTAACAAATATTGAATTACATTATATTGTTTGATAGTTAAACTAAAAGATTAATTTCCGCTATAGAAAGACAAAATAAAGGAGGATAATTACACTAGAATAATGCATGTTTATGATATATATCTTTGAATGAATATTCTTGACACGCTCTCGTAAAACGGATGATAGGAGAGTAAGGCTGATCTTGGACATAAGTGACAGGAAGCGAACCTTAGGAGAGGTATTACTTGCTGGTGAGTAAGTCAGCTAACTGATCTTGACCATTAACATGTTGAATGCAAATAGTATCTAGTTGAACCTGTTCACGGTCAAAGTAAATAGCGAGTGCGAGAGTTTAATTTGAGGGTGATAAATTGGGTTGGCGGAATAATTTTTAGCATCAAGATTGTCACAGTAGATAGCGGGGGGGTTTCGTGGTAGTGATACCAATGCAATTTCATCGCGTAGGGAACGGAGCCATAATATCTTAACGGTAGTGTCAACAATGGCACAAAATTCGGCTTCACTGGAAGAGCGAGATATGGCGTGTTGTTTCCTTAAAGACCATGTTGTAATTTAGAGAAGAGTATGATTTGATTATAATTAAAGGAAGAATGTTGTAATCATTCTTGGAGACCGTGTAGTCTCCAATACCCCCTCAAACCCATGGGAATTTGTTAAAATTTCGACGGGTTTGCACCAAAAAAAAATAGAAACTTGAATCATCGATCTTCATTAAATCTTCTTCAACTTCGTAGGGTTGGTAAGGTAGGTGCGTATAGGACTCGCCAGACCATTTTTTTTTTGCGTATAGGACTCGCCAGACAAATTATTTTGCGTAAATCGCCAGTACAATAATTCGTCACCGACTCGTCAGTCAAAATAAGTGCGTAACTCGCCAGTATAAACGGACGGGTAACCTACCCACTCATATAAACCATGTCTCATGACATAAATTGCGTAACTCGCCAGTACATACGGAGGGGTAACCACCTACCCACTCATATAAACCATGTCTCATGACATAAACTGCGTAACTCGCCAGTACATACGGGGGGTAACCACCTACCCACTCATATAAATAATTACATTTGTCTTAAGACAAATCGATAAACAAATCGCCTCAACTCATGACACGAGGAAAGCCAAAAATAAACAAAACAATCACAAAATCACGTACGAAGACCTTCGTATAATACGTCTCTCTTTTGATTCTCCCAAATATAAGAAAAACTCAATTTTGCTAATCTTAGGAAACACATGCACTGCCACTCTGCTAGCACCCACAATTGCATTTCATGGATTCTAAATCAATATTCAATACCATTCCAGCATTCCTTGTGGTTGCCAAATTGAATGAGTAGTTTTTTTTTTATAAAAGATTAATCAGTTAATTAACGTAAATCCCGCCGGTGAGCATTACAAATTTGCCCACCGGCAAGAAAGCGGAAGCGAATTAGTAGAGTTCTCAAGAAAGAGACTCTGATACCATGTTGTAATTTAGAAAAGAGTATGATTTGATTATAATAAATTGGAGGAAGAATGTTGTAATCATCCTTGGAGACCGTATAGTTTCCAATAAACCATGAGACGAGATTGCGATTTAATTAAGTAGACTATGTAACAAGAAGTTGAGACATACTCAGTAACACTCGTAATTTTATCATAGTGGATAACTTACTAAATTCTCTACTTTTATAATATTTTAAACCGCTAATTTATTATTATTTTCTTTTAATTTATGAGAAACTTCATTTTTAGTTTAGTTGGCTAAAATGCGGAAACCAAGGGGTGCGGAAGTCTCTCTCAAGATCAACCGCTTAGCTCAAATAAACGTCCCACTCTCGTGGCCACGAATACCCTTCCTCATGCCCGATAAGATTCCCATTCGCTCTCACGACAATGGGTTTCAAACCCCCGCTCTTGGTCCTCCCTTACCACACCCAAGTCTCCTCGCGGCAGGGAAGTGACATGGGTACGAATCCTAGTGGCCAACTAGGTGTGACCAACAAGCAAACAACCAAAGGAAAAAGCCACCACAAACCTACCCAAACGTATAATAGAAAACCGATACACCAAAAGAGGACTCCTTAACCGAGATACAAATCCAACCCCTTGGCAATTACTCACTAATCATGCTAGTTGCTAAAACAATGTAAATAACAACAAAAGAAAAGCAAGTTGTCATGTAAGCATTTATCGAACATGTGGAAGGTAAGAGTTGGAAACAAGACCATTAATCAACAAAAAGACTAAAAAACATGTAACTAACATCTAGACATTCCCTCTAATTATCCACTAATCATAATAGAATAAGTAGTTATTGATCAACATAAGAAACATGGAAGAATAAGATAAGAAAATGAGACAAAACATGATGATATAAAAAAAGTAAGTAATGAAACAAGGAAATTAAATGATTAACAAGTATTTAAAAGATATTAAGAAGTATTACCAAGCAATTAGAATGATGGATTAACAATAAAAGAGAAAACCTTGAATAAAAATGAAGACTTGTCACTAATTTTCATAACTAAAGCCAAGAAAATCCAATTACAATACTAGATTTACAAGTATTTAAGGAGTAATTAGGGAACGATTAAGCTAACTAAGAAGGGATTAATCTAACTAATCTAATCTAATTTATGTTTCCGCCCTAATGAGACTCTATAATTCCTCCCTAAAATGTTCTATTTATTCTAATATATTACAAATATTACAAATGAGGGTCTTCACAAGTCAAAGACGAAAAACGCAACAAGAGGGTCCGGGCCAGCCGGATGGCCATTGGTGGCCTGGCCGGCGTAAAACCCTTTACTCGAGACGGCCGACGGGTGCTAATGTGGGAAAATTTCACGACTTGGCTCCCAACGGGCCGCCCTGGCCACCGGCTGGGTCCCCTTTGGTTCTGCAATGTCGCGCGGCCGGAGAAGAGAAAAGGGAGGACTAAGTAAGTGGAGGTGGTCACCAGTTGGCCGACATAGGACCGATCGACTAGCTGGGATTCCTCCTTGGCCGGGTCTCGCGCACAAAGGAGAAGGGAACACGAGGGAGATGGCTGACCGGTGGCTTCCTCCTTGGCCCTAGGGCGGCCGGTAGACTGGGCTCCATGGGTGTGCTTCCTCTTCGCCTTCGATTCGTTCACGCATCAGCTTCGTTTCCCGAGTTCGTATATCCGTTCTTTTGATTTGGTTTCTTGTAATATTAAAATAAAATACGAATAACCTGAGATACGACCAAAATCGTAAAGGAAACAGGTTTGAAAAGCTATTTTTACGCATAAAATAAGACTCAAGAAGGGGGTAAATAGCGACAAAATGGAAGCGTATCATATGACATGTTTTTGAGTGCTGGGATTTGAGTGTGAGCTAGAGAATGGTCAATTGAGACCTACTCTTTGTTTTTTGTAGTTATGTTAGAACCCTTTTATTTTTATTGGGATTTTCAATTAACCCTTGTTTTAATCAAGTTTTTTTTTTTTTTTTTTTTTTTTTTTGGCAGCCGTAAAAGAGTGTAACTACATATTTTTTTGGCAGCCGTAAAAGAGTGTAACTACATAATGTTATGGCCTATATGACCATTGTTACATCCATAATTATTCAACATAAATACAAGTTGTAAAACTAAAGAAGCCGGTACTACGCCATGACTAAAGATACGACTGATAATATAAACATGCTGGATGAGACAGGTAGATTGGGGACGACGGTCAACTTATTCCACGTCTTCAGTGATACTAGGAACTCCAAAAGGCCAACGAGATGAACTAGGTGTACTTACGCCACTAGAGCGTAGAAATGGATGGTGGAATGCGAGCCTAACAGACTTGCCTCCGAAGGAGAGGGTTCTCCTACACCTAGCTGAATCTCCACAGTCCATAGACCAGCAACTCAAGGAGTCAAGCAAACTAAAAACGAGGAATCCAAAGATCCGCATATCCAAACTCCCAGCCAATAACCTCATAGGCAAATCCCAGGCACATCCCGCACAAACCAGACAAATAGTCATTTTCAGCGAGGAATACCAACTTAAAACACGAAACATGAAATTATACGACGTAAGGGAAAGTCTCTCAAAAGAGACGATTATTTCAAAAAACATTAAAGAAAAGGAAGTTGAAATAAGCGACATTACTTAGGGAAGACCACCGCATCCAACCCAACCAACATCACTACCCAATCCCTACTCAACCCTACCACTTCACTTCCAACGCGGAAGCCCCGCTTATGCTTCGCTCACTCCAACGAAAAACCGACGGATCAAAAGACCGCCAACACCGACCTCACTCCAACAAACTGAAAGACGAACCCAACAACCACAACAAGACCAGTCCAGACAACCAGACATTCATCACTCCCGAGCCAAAGCCATCCAAAAGCCTAAAAAAACTCGCTGAACCGCAACCATACATGCAACAAGACCAACTAGACCAAGCGACAACACAAAACAGAACCCGACATCCCATTACGGAAACAGTGGGCCGACAGGTGGGGGTAGGGGGCAAGGGGGAGGAGAGCACCTAATCAAACCAGACCCATAACCGTAAAGGAAACAGCTAAGACACAAATCAAATGGGCTATACCCATCGACCAAACTCGAACCCAGATAGTCATAGCCAGGCGTGGGGGAAGGGGGTGAGGGGAGGGGGGAACACACCTTGGGTTACATGCAAGACCGACGACAAAAGCGAAATATTGGAGGCGGAGGATACCGACGACCACCAGACCAGCCACCCACCATCAGACGGTCAGCCGTCGCGCTGAGAACCGTCCCAAGGGGAGTCAAGAAGGGGGAGTGAGGTTAAAACAAAAGAAAGGAAAAGGAAGGAGGGTGATGATTCGCCGGAGATAAGCCAAGGGATAGACCCATCTCCGGCGAAAAGGTAGGGTGAGGAAGGGGGTAGTGTGTGTGATGAGTCCATTTTATATATAGTTTAACTCCCTAATTTAGCTCAGTTTATTTGATTATTATACTTTGTTTAGTATATTTGTGAGCTAATTACGTGTTCTAGGTGAATTGCTTGTGTTTGTTACATTTTGTAGTTTTCCTAACACATTAGCAAGCATCAAAGTTCACTAAGCTAAAATGAAAGCAAGATGGACAATGGAAGGATACTATGAGAAATGACAAGCCCAAGCATGAGGATTTGTAAAAATGGTTTGGTGTACAAATGATAAACCAAAATGAAGCCCAACTTAAGGAGTCCACAACTCAACATAGGGATGCTCTTTGGATGCTCATGGGATGCCAAACAATGCACTTAACCGGAGAATTAAGGAGCTTAAAGGCATAGCATAGGATTCTCAAGCATTTAATTGAGCAATTAAGCAATTGTTCCTGGATTACTGAAACCCCGATCGGGGTTTCCATTCCCCGATCGGGGTTTGGTCTTTGTGAAATCTTCCGTTTCAAATCCCTCTCCCTATATAAAGGAGAGGGACCTCGACACTTAGAGGCATTCTTTTTCATATCTTGTACAACATTTTACACTCTAAAAACACTCTTTTACATAATGTCATTAGTCATTAGATTAGGTTTAGAATTGTTTAGTTTTCATTAGTTGTTACATTTAAGTATTTCAATTTATATTACAAGTTCATTTGCAAGTTAATTAGTTCCATTGTGTTCTTCAATTCCAAGTTTCATTTCATTTGTTGAGGTAATTCTATTTCTTGTATTGTTTTGTTATTTCCTTTGTCATTTCCATTATTAGTTAGTTATCATGTTTACTTATCATTTGTCATTAGATTAGTTATCATTATGCAAGAGTAGTTAGTTTGTCTAGGGAATTAGGGAAGCCATGCATAAATAATATTTGCAATTGTTGAAATGAGATGTTATGATATCAAATAGTTGTTTCTATCACATGCTTGCATTGTATTGTTAGTCTTTGATTATTGATCACAATCCTTGATTATATTCGTTAATTCTTTCTATAAGTCGAGAGGCACGGAATTGAATTAGACTAAGCATTTGTTAGTATATCGACCTAGCCAAAGCGAGAGTTCGTTAGGACCCGATCTATGGTTGACACTAATATCGAGAGGTGGGTGTCTTTAGCCTAAACAATTATCATTATCTTCAGTTTCCTAGTTTGACTTGAGCATTTACATAATTTGCATGTGTGACCCGACCTCCCTAGACTCTTCCTTTATTATTATTGTTGTTACATAAACCCACAAACCAATCGATAACCGACGTTGATAGAATTCACCCCATAACAACTTGTATAGCAACTTCCGTCTCCTTGTGTTCGACCCCTATTACTACATTCACTTGTGTCTAGGGTATTTATCTTTGATTAGGTGTGCGATAGCCTATCAGTGTGGATGGCGGCGGCGGCGGATCAAAGAATAGGATTTAGGGTTTTCTTCTTTTTTTTAGAGAGAGGGGGGATTTTTTAGAGAGAGATTTGGTAGGCTTAAGAGTTTCAGTGAAAGAGTTGTTTTAATCAAGTGGTGAGTCGTAGTAGTTACTATATTTAGTGGTTGTTATTTTGTTATTTACCATTTCGAGAAAATTTTCCCATGAGGATTATTTATGTTAATCCGAGTTTGTAGTTTTCACATAGCTTTTCATTGTGTGATGAATCTCATTCAACAGTGTTTTCGCCACTGTTTTGCACTAGAATTTATAGGGGATTACAAAAAGTACAAGGCCTTGTTACTAAGGGGTGGGCGGAATCCTTTATAAACATATTTCTCAATTTCCCTATGTGTGACAACTTTCTCAAAATCTCTCGGGGTGTTACAAACTCCCACACTTGAACACAACGTAGTCGTTGTGCCCAAAAGTTGACCACAACTAAGCCCCAAAATCCTCCTCACCTAGGTGGGTGACTCGGGTTTTGTTGACCACAGTCTCACCACACGGTCATAGGGTGGCTCATATACCGTTATAACAATCTGATTACCGTCGTAACACAATCCCAATAAGATAGGATGTGCTCCCTTAGACTCAATATTTTTTACTCATGTAAGCTCAAAATCATAAGGTCTTGTTACTAAGTGGTGGGTGAGAACCTTTATAAACACATTCCTCAATTTCCTGATGTACTGTGGGACAATTTTCTCACAATCTCTTGGGGTGGTAATGTAAGTTTCTTAAACTCAATATTAGACATTTCTAATATCATATTACAATTAGTTTACTCATTAAACTAAAGGATCTTATGCATGCATAACAAAAGAATAAGAAGAAACAATTTCCTTACATTGATTATGAATAAATGGGCACAATAGTTGAACTCCTTTCAAATATTGTTCTTGATGAGCTAGTAATATGAGGATGATCTTCTAAGTTTCAAAGTAGAAACTCTCCAATTAGTTGCACCCAAGACTACCCTTAATCACTACTCCCTCTATAATTTATTATATGACGTTTTAGCTACTTTGATTTTTTGCTCTATACTTGTCGTTTTAGCCTTCCATGGTAAAAATTCTCCAATTTCCAATGTTTGGTCACATTTAATCTCACATTCTGGCCAATAGAATGCTGTTAAGAAAATGCAAGGGTAAGCATTGCATTGTTTCTCATGGACACGTGCACACACAAGAGTAAAATGAATATAGGTCTTAATTTGTGTGCATTAACCTAAAGCGTCATCTAATAAATAATGGAGGGAGTACTAAAATACTACATTAATATTAGAAGTAGTAGCCCTTAAAAGTATTTCTAATAACTCTTATTACTACACTTAGTAATTTTATTAGAAATATTATGAACTCAAGTTGTAAGAAAACTTCTCATGTTTTTCTTAGAGAGATATGAGAGTTTTTATGAGAGATAAACTATTTTGCATGTGTATCCTTCAAAGTGATGGATGGAGCCTTATAAGAAGGAAAAATCCCTCTTATTGTGTACATGTGCACCGGCCACATGCCCCATGGTGGTGTGTGTGGTCACTTTCATTTTGTTCTTCACAAGAAAGGTTGAGTGTATATATAGGTTTATGTAGTAATGATTTGGTTTAATTCTTAATTAGAACAAAATTACAAACTAAAATCCTACCCACTAAACTCACAAAACCGGTGCACCCATGTAAAATGGGTGTCCATTTTATTTTTGCATTTTGTCATTTGTCACATATGTGACATGTGACATGTAACATGTAATTTTGCTTATAAATATGCATTTAACCAATTTAAATGCAATTTCATAACAAATAATTAGACTTAACATTTTAAGTCACATTTTATAATTACATGTAAATAAAATGGGTCATCTCATATTTGGTTAAGATAATCTACAACAATTTGTAATTATAATCGACCAATTTAGCTTATCTCAAATGTTTCATAAACATAATGCATTCTTAGTAATATAACGATTAAATTACTAAAATGAATCTTATTTAATCATATTAAAATAAGATATAATTCTCACTTACAATATAAACTTAGTTCAATTTAAGGGATTAATTAATCTGTATCGCTATACAGTTAATTAATTCATGATTTAGGGGATTGTCCTTTAGGTGTGACCTCAATTTATCAACTCCTCCCACCTCCAAGACAATGTCCACTGTTGACCAACGTACCGCACATGTCACCAGTCACCGTAATATTCCGCATCCCCATGACCTACCACGACCATTTAAGAAGTGATTGCACTATTTCTGAGGTGTAGCCTCCAGCAGTACCTGACAGAAGACCCGACCTCCGCCTTCCTTAAAGTTGAACACGCACCATCAACCCCAACCGTGCACGTCACTTACACAACCGCCCCGCCGGTACACGCGTTTAAGCGTTAGAGCCACCATAGCCTTCTCCTTGATCTAATTCACATTCTATATTAATTAAATTTAATCAAGGATAATATTAAATATTAAATTTAACTGTATGAATTTCAAATCCTCATTTTGCTTAAGCATAATTTTAAATAATTTATTATTAATTTTACTAATTATATTCGATTATTATGTTTAGTTATGATGATTGGTTTTAACTTTAGATCTCTAGAAAAGAAGATCAAAGATTTTGAAATCAAAAGGCAAAAAAATTATGAAAAATGTCTTGTCCATAAAATTGTCCAAAATGATAAATAATTTTAATTAATGCACATGATTAGGGGATTGTCCTTTAGGTGTGACCTCAAGGGATCAACTGATCACCACCGTCATACGACAGTAACGTCAAACTCGATTGAGCCAACGTACCGATTTATGTTGACCAGTTGACTATAATATTCATCATCCCTTTGTATTCTTATTATCGAGATTTAATTAAGTGATTGCACTATTTTTGAGGACACTTACTCCAACAGGTACATGACAGTAAGATCCAAATCATAATTATTCTCTTAAAGTTGAACACGCACCTAGGAGAAACCCTATAACAACTGCGTCTCTTAGAAGGAACGCACCATCCGGTACACCTCTTTTAAGTTGTTGCTTGCTTGTTTGTGTTCTTCTCCTTGATTATCAATCACACTATTTGATATTAATTATTTTTAATCCAAGGATTTTCATTAAGTCTGGAGACTTATACTGTATGAATTTCAAATCCTCATTTTGCTTTCAAATTTATTTTATCCTACTTTATTATTAAGTTTAAATCCCTTATAATTCGATATTATGAGGTTTAAATTATTCAAATCAAATCTTTCAACTTTAGATCTCTAGTAATTCAATATCAAAAGATTTAAGTCAATCAAATTTTCAAATATGATTTCAGAGTCTTCATCTTTTCTTCTTTTAATTCGATCTAAAATCATAAATAATTTAAATTAAAAATTTGTTTTATTTCAAATTTAATCTCAAAATAGTTCATTGCTTTTGAATCCGATTCTAGATCTTTAATAACCAATGTAAGACAGTTTAGGCCCAGTATTCTAAAATTCAACATTTTTATGTCTTCTCTTCTTTTACTTTCAAATCATATCGGATTTCGTAGATAAACAACAAAGGAAAAACTTTTAAAATCAGATCGACTTAAATCACAAAAGCGGATCTGACTTCCACAGTCAGGATCCATTAAAAGAATACTACCAAGAGATGCGCCTCTTCTAAAAAGTGCAACACTTGCCGCCCTACTCTTAGTGGTTTCTTACAACGGGACTCGATACGTCTAGACCATAGGCTTATTAGTTAATATCAATTGACTAATATTTCTTATTATCACCTATAGAACAGTAGCTAGCCATATAATAAAGGGGGTGTTTGGTTGACTAATTTGGAATTGTGGAATGAATTTGTTTGATTGGGGTTATTTGAAATGGTGTTAGATACCTAATAAATCGTAACTCTACCCTAACCCTTGGAATCTTGTACCCACCCTCCCTTGGAATGAACTCTATTCTCCACTTCTACAAATTTATGGTGAACCAAACAACATCAAGTAATAATGGACTTATAACCCCATACTCCAATACCATCCAACTACACTCTGCTCCATTCCGCCTTGTTAAACTAAACGACCTATAATATTTCACACTTTTTAATCTTTACTTTCATTCATTTTTATTCACACATAGTTGTGTATTGTTTGTATAACCATTTATATGCAATCAATGTAAAATCTAATTCCGGCCTTTAATCTAACTAATCAACTTTCAGGAGGCTTAGATAATTCTCACCCGCTAAGACTAAATTTAATGGATGTCGTATTCGTACGTATATCGATAAAGTCAACCGCAAGTTCTAAACTCTAATCGATTAGTACAGGGTGAGGGCGCTATGTAGAGCGGACAAGATTGGGGGCTCAGTTAATCGAGAAATTATATTTTAAGAGACTCGAATAACCCGACCTGACAAAATTGACTCGACTCGAATAACCTGACCCGTACTCGACTCGACATCTGTACTCAAAACTTGAATTGACCCGAATTTGACTTGACCCAACCCAATATAAGTCAACCTGAATATTTATTATTGTTGCACACTAATTATTATACATAAAAAATTTGATAATAATCTATCGGTAAATTACCCGAAATCAGCCTGACTCGAACCGTTGCGATCCGAATTAATCTAGCGAAGAGGATATTTTTTTGTCAAAAAGGAATCAAGGCTTTTGACCATTACAGCATTACCCCTTATTATTTGGCACTTTACGTGACAATTCTTGAGTCCTGTGTCTGAGACTACGGCACCGGCTAGGCGGCTATACAATATTTTGACTTTTTTTACCCACTATTACTAATGATAGAAAAAATACTTAAAGAATAAACCCTTATTAACGGCGCTCAAATTGTGAGAGCATGAATAATAATAATAATAATATGCTTCATATGCTTTAATTTGAGTGGCGTTAAAGAAAAAAGTAATGACGTTATCATTGCCCTAAAACAATACTCGGCAGCACTTAAAAGACAAAACATTGACAGTATTCTACAAATGACCAGAGGCCAGGGCTTGACCTAGATTTTGAAATCTGACTTGTGCTCTCCTGTAACTTCGTTATTCTATTTGAACATTTCCAAATAAAGCAAAATAAAGTGGAACAAAAGAAGATAAAAAGAGTCACCTATTCTTATCATTGTCATCATTACTAGGATCACTTAAAATTGCAAATAATTCGTTATTGTCTAGGTATGAAACTGATTCACCATATATATTATCATATTCAGCCTTACTCGCGAACTGAATAAAGATGCTTTAAACCCGTTTCACAATTACAACGCTCTTAAATAAGAATAAGAATAAGAGCGTTTGTATGTTTTTACCTTTTTTTTCTTCATTCACAAATTCTCAATGAAGACGGGCATATCCGTCTTCAATAAAGACGGGTCGGGTTGTCTCTCCCAAAAAGCAAGTGGGTTCCCACTTACCTCTTTGTGGGAGGCAACCCGACTCGTCTTCAACGAGACTTGCTGTTCTTCATTGGCAATCGAAATTTCAACCAAAGTTTATAACGGTCAATCCATCTTCATTCAAAAGATGCTAGCATTAAAGAATTTTTTGGTCTTGCCAACTTTATAAACTAATAATACAGTAAAAAGTACTCGGAATGGCTACAGTAAAAAGAATTTAAAACAGAAAAATTAGATTACGTAGTTAAGTAGGGCTAAAAATGGAGTAGGAATGTAGGATAGTAAAGAGCCATATATATGGCTTATGGAATGCTCTACATTAATGACTCTTCTTCAGAAAACTGAAAGATAATTACTTGAAAATCAAGACACTTTTTTACTATCACATTTTTTGTTCTTACCTATGAACCTAATTGAATAACTACATTATTAGTTTCTAAGATGGGTAGAAGTGTGTTCCTACTTGACTGCTCTACTTTACTGTTTCTCTGTCTTTTCATCTGTTCAGGTATTTCTTTGCACAATTCCGTACTATTTTTCGCATTCGTTGAGCGTATGTACTTAAATGTGTAGGCCATAAGTTCATGATCAATTTGAAGCACCTTCATCTTAACAGCTAGGCGAATGTTTCATCTTAACAGTTAGACCTGACCAAGCAGCAACATCAAGTGTCGAAAGAGACATCACTACGCCTTTGACAACATCTCCAACCCTGAACTCGAATCCCATTCCTGAAAAACCTGAGACATGGGATCCATTTACGACTCCAACCCCGTCTACTGGCACAAGTTGGTGCATTGCCAGCGAAAGTGCAGGGCAGGCAGCATTGCAGATAGCATTGGATTACGCTTGTGGAAAAGGGGGTGCTGACTGTACTGCCATACAGCCAGGCGGTAGTTGTTACAAACCAACTAGTCTTTATGAGCACGCTTCTTACGCTTTCAACGATTACTACCAGAAGAATCCAATCCCTAACAGTTGTAACTTTGGTGGAACTGCTGTCATCACCACCATTGATCCAAGTATGTTTCACAGTTTAGCTTTCCTGATTAATTACCATCCTGTTTAAAAATTTCCGGTCTTGAGTAAATTAGGTGTATGATTGCACTTATTTTTTAAGTTCTAATTCCTGACTCCCAAGACTAGTTTGATGTTGGTTCATTCATAATAACATAAAGCAAACCGATGTTCTTGAACTTTACGACTCAGAATCAGGAAATAGATTAGGTGCTAATTAACTTTTGCCAAAGTATTACTATATTATCTTTCGGCAATATGCTTTGTTGCCTTTATCCTCTAATTAATCCAATGAACAGTTCAGAACTTGTAACTCTAAATAACTACAGTAGGTTACCGGGTAGTGAACCGAGAATTGATTATTTGTTTATAATATCGAGTGTATATAAGAGCGTAGGGTTCGACTGTGCTTAACTATCAATCTTTAAATGGTGAAGATAATCATCAATCTTTAAATACTTGTTATTAGGAATGATAATGTTGAAGATTGACAGTTTTGTTCGACTGTGTTTAACATCAGATATTAACTGTCTTTCTTTTGTTGTTCCCATACTTCAGGTTCTCGAGCATGCGAGTATCCCCCGACAAGGTATATATATTCTAAAAACTATTTCAAATCAGCGCAATGTATTAAACACCAAAAATAAGAAAATTTAGCAAAATAGACATGTCCGACACTCAAACACCCGCAGCCGAGTCTGAGTAAACCATCCCTCTTATTCCTCTTTTCTTTGTTTTCTCTTTTGCCGTGGTAATGACAATAAACTTAACAAATTAGTTCACTTAAAATAATCCAAGATGTAAAACTACATTATAAGAACATGAAGATAAAACAGAACGGGATAAAACATCACAACAAATTTTCATCCGAAAATCATTAGTTGCTGTATTGATGATCCAATTCCTTTTTTTTGGGTAATGCAGCATAAGTTCGTCAGTGCTAGACACAGCAAACCAGAACGGTTCGACAGTGTTTGGTGTTGGACCATCTAATTCAGCAACGAATCTCGTTTACCAAGTTCCACGTCTTTACGGATTAATCTGCTTGTTATTTCTTCTGCTCAGAAATGATTATTAAGTGAAGTTGATCATGGCGAAAGGTGGTTAATAAACTATCAGAAGCCAAGTTTAGTTCATTAGATATACGGCGTTACCATGTAGAAAAATATGGGCGATGCTCCCATGTTTTAAGATGGGTGTTCATGCAATTAGCTAGAGTTTGTTGTCGTCTTTCGTTGTGGATGATTTTATAGTGATAACGATCATCTCCATTTATTTAAAAAAATGTAACGATTTTGCATTTGGGGAACGTTTAATAACCGCACACTCTCCTACATAACCTTCCACCCTCGCACTACCTACCACCGCCATGACCCTTCACTACCTATTACACCGTTTCACAACTCATGGCGCCCTCTGCCCACTCATAATGACGCCCACTAACGTCTCACAACCACCATTGATGAACTTTACAGCTAGCAAAAGCTCCCCCAACCCGAGTAATGACATAGACACAAATATTTGATGAACCAAAACCAATTTGACTCGACCTGAAGGCAAACCCATAACTGATACTATTATACTTTGATAGTGACTAAATCAAACAATAATATAGGCAAATTTGTATATTTGATGAAGATATACTCCGTTGTACTCTCTTATATGGAGTACATCTTGTACTATATATACATAAGAATTGTAGGTAACATAACTTTGTCTCAACTCGGATCGTTTTTTGTCCGACCTTAACAAACCTGATCTATTGTCAGACTCGATCCGGCAATACAATTTACCCAAACCATGAATGGCCAAAATTGAACTGAACTCGACATTGAATGACTCGACTCTGACTCGAACTAACCAGTTACAATTATTTGATCGAGTGACGAATGACTAGACCTTGACTTGAACCGACCCATTATACTTATTGACCCGACCTGTAAACAACCCCACTCAAACCTACCCAACCTAGCTAAGTTTTTCGGCCCGACAAACCCCGAACACAAGGTAACCCAACCCATCTTAGCCGAACCCATAATTGACCCAGGTGAGTCGATTGACACCTTAACGACGACTCAAAGGTCTGGCCGGCAAAAGTGATGGTTTGTGGTAGTTGCCTAGTTGGTGCCATTAGTGTCTAAGATGGAATGCTGTGGAGGTGGAAGTCGGTGCTTACTCCCTTCATTCAAATCATTTCTTGAAATATAGGCTAAGGTATTTCTGGTAGAAATCTAGAGCGAACCCAAAAAAATGTATAGAATTCCGCTCTACTCACACCAAAACCTGGCAAGATATATTCATCTTCATTGAAGACGGATATGCCCGTCTTCAATGAGACCAACTATTAACATAAATCCACACCTACTAGGCTACTATATACAACTTAGTTGTCGGATATTCAGCAATTTCAACCAAAAGGACCAAGCAAAACTTCAGAGAATGAATGAGATATTGAGATTCATCTTGGCTGCAATCGCAACACTTGACACAAATATTTGGGAAATCCTACAACATCCTCTCCAACAAAGTCCAACAAAATTCCCGAGCTTTCAAAGGTGTTTTGGAGTTCCATTGGCTGGCTTCAGAGGAAACAATATGCCTAGTAAACATTACAAAAAAATATATACAGCTAAAACGCAGCGCAGAATCAGGTCACAACTCAAACTCTTTCACAGTTCCACCTCTTCCAGATATACATTATTCAGATCCTTGATTAGGAAATTAAAACCAACCACTCAAGCATTACGTAAATCTAACAAAACATAAAGCAGAGGATACATAGAGGGCAATTATTGGTACCTCTTCCAGTAACTTAGGGAAACACCACAACCATTATCCCAACAAAGAGATTTTGTTACGAATCATCCGAACCAAACCTAAGCCACCATCTCTTCCAATGACAAACAACCTCCCAAATGACTAAATAATCCTTTTAAAGGTCACCAGTTCTTGACTGGGCCACAAAAACTTCCTCATAATTCTTTCAAGACAATTTACCATCATACTGAAGTTGAGTAGCAATAAATAATATAGCAGCGACGATGAAAGGTACGAAGAAAGACCGTCAGGAATCATTAAACACAAATAATGGAAGCATAGTTGCCAAGCATTCAACTAATACCAATATACCATAGTTGCATTGGAAAATAATTGGTCATTTCAGCTAATACTGTAGACATACTTGTTGAAAAAATGCTTTGTATAATACTAATGATTAGGAGAAAGAAAAGTAAACAGGGTAATAATATATACTCCATAAAATCACCTCTAAGATCTTATGGTCAAAGCATCTAATACAAATTTTTTCAGGAAACATTTTGACCAAATTACCAATTACTCTGTTATTGGTGAGACCTGTTAACAATCCATATTTGAGTTCTTTTACATGGATTAAACCAACCAGTACGTAATCGAAATAAAGCTATAAATGAGCGAATTTAGAGATATCATAATGCCACCAAATTTAAGCTGATTATTATCGTAAACTTGGCCCTCTAGCAGGTTTCATTAGTGCTAAAGTCAGCCTACAAGGTTCACAGCTAGGAGTGTTCATTACCCAGCCGGACCGGATCGAATCTACTGAACCGGAACTGAATTACAAATTTCAAACCGGTCTCTGGTCCTATCTTTTTAAGGATTCTAGATTGTGGTCCAGACCGGTCCACAGTCCTACTCACAGGAAATCAAGGTCGAACAAAATCAACATTTTAACCGCTCCGGATGTTGTACAAGTCCAACTTATCGGATGCTAGAAGCTAAGCTTGATGGATTTTCAATGAGAAAAAAGCACAAAAAAATAGCTAAAATTTCGAAGGCAAACCCTACTAGCCAAATAGCACAAAACAAGGTCTTTTCATACTGAGATGCCAGCCTGAAACCCAAATGGAATTCAAATTTGAAGAGCATCGGAAATTGACCCAGCAAGACTCAGAACTTCAAATGGAGCTTTATCTTGAATAGCCTTTACAGTGTGAGGGCAGGAATCTGTTATCCAGAAGTAACTGAATGCTTCCTCTGAACCTGTCAGTGTACAGCCACCAGAAAACATTGTAAAGACTAAAGATCATTGACATTCAACATCTGTGTGAAAAGTTACTGCAAATCTCGAGTTATTACCATCATTTTTGTGAGTAAAACGCTCAAAAGAGCGCTTAGGAAAGACAGCATGAGTAACATAGGCGCTGACCTTCGCTGCACCGTGTGCTTTCAATACTTTCTGAAATTTCAAATATGAAGTCAAGATGTAATACGAGTGAAATAAATAGTTAATCGAGTTATTGTAATCTAGATGCAATTACTGTTGTCAATTTGTCATGGACTCATGGTCAAGGAATCATTGGCTAGTCAGTAGCGAATAACCAGAATATGTACTCCCTCCGTTATTTTTTATTTGTCGTTTTAGGAGACTTCATAAGAATTAAGAAATTGTTGGAAAAGAGTTAACTAATAATTAGGTGAAACAAATGACCTTTGGAAATTGTAAAAACCAACATTTTACACCAATAAAATAGCTAAAAACAATATTTTCCCTAATAATTTTGTTTTGGGAAATGTAGAAAGCATGTAATAGTGGTAATACATAGAAAACTGTAAAACGACAAATGAAAAGAAATTTTTGAACTTTTCTAAAACGACAAATAAATTGAAACGGGGGGAGTATTACCCAGTGTGTCCCAATCTATATTTGTTTTTAAAGCAGTCTTTTATGTAAGCCTGTGCGATTGGGGAAGAGAGTAACTAAACAAAACATCCCTAAAAAAAATACAAAAACAACTAAAGGTGTGTTTATATAGCATTTGAGGAGAGATAAACACAACTAAAGGTGTTTTGGATAGCCTTTGAGGAGGGAAGGGGGGGGGGGGGGGGGGGGGGGGGGGTTAAAGGAACGAAATGGGAGGGGAGGCGGAATGGAGCAACGGATTTCTCCCTTCAAATCTTTCCTATGTTGGAGGGATTTTGGTTAGACTTGGAGGAGGAGAAATAGATCCCTCCATTCCTCTCATGCCAATTTGCTACCTAAAAAAAAAAAAGAAATTTGTACCCCTCCCTTGTCTATCCCTCCATCCAAAAAAGCCCCAAGTGGGATAGGGATGTAGGATACATTAACCCATAGGATGTAATGATGCATTGTGCAATATATAGCATCCTAACAGGCCCTATCCAAAGTTCGTTCATGGCCAATTTATAGCAAAACCGATACCCACTTAACATATCCTACAAGAAATCAACATAAAAATAGCAACAAACACAAATGCGTCTTACATGAAAATATTTTTAAGCTCGCCGAGAAGAACACATTATTACACCTAATGCGTACCAGATTAAACAAAATATACCTGGCATTCAATAAGAGTGCCTCCAGATTGTACTAAATCATCAACGATTACAACATGATATCCAGCAGGGTTACCCTCCTTAACCCTAACAATTCGCTTGTCACCTTCACGGACTTTAGTACATATTACCTGGTGATTAGAAACAAGAAGTATAACTTTTACGAGGTAGAATACAAACGGAAACACAGATAGAACAATTGTAATCAGAAACCAACCATAGGGTAATGATCCAGCTGCTTGTGGAATCGCTTCCATGCTCCATCATCTGGAAATGCAATTACTATCTGGGTAGTATTTGTAAAAGAGATACCATCAGCACAGAGTCCATAGAAATGTGCTAAAATCAAGAATTACTTTCTGCTACTAGAAAAAGATAATACTTCTGAAAGTTCATAGCATCAGTATTTTAACAGAAACAATTGCAACAAATGGAGCAACCTTGTTAGCCTCAGGGAGTTCGTGAAGACGCTGCTTCAATAGAGGAATCCCAGTTTCAAAGCATGGCAGCACATGGTCACCAAAATAAAATCTTTCCTGCAAACACATTATAAACTTGCTCTCAAGACCAAGACAAGAACTTATTTCCACCCAAAAAAAGGGAAAACAAGAATATTTGGCCTCTAGAATCATAATCATAACACAAGGTACAGGAAATCCATTAATGGCTTGCCTTACCACCCACAATTACTGCACCCTTGTTCAGAATCAGTATTCCACCATACTATCTATAAGTTTATTGCACGAGGACACATTCATAAATATCTGATCAATTCAAGATAAAAAAAACAGGGACACATCACACATAATATGAAAGATTGGAGTAGGGGGTTCATATACAATGTCATCATTCCGACTGAAGACACTTCAAAACATCTTTATATAGGAAAAATATACTTAAACTTTGAAAGAAGTCCAATCAAACCATGATGTACATGTTGTGGAGAATAAGCACCTTTTACACACACAACAACCTCAGGAATAGGATAGAAAAAAAAATTTAGAGTTAAATAGGATAACATGCTTTTGCTTGTAACTCCAGCCCCCAAGTCCCCAACATTCGCTAGTCCTTAATAATTCATCCACATAGTTAGTCAACTTTTAACAAAATAGATTTGTAAATTAGTGATTAATTTTTTTTCATTTTTGATATGAACACATTCATAGAAATTTTTTTTTCACTTTAAATCTCCAATTCCGCCACAACAGTTCAGCGGCTCCTTTGCCCAGCTGCCTTGCCAAACTAAGTACATTTCAAGCATCACAAAGAAACACCATTTTAACAGTTATAAAATATGCAAAAGACGTACAACATTCTTTGTGCTTCATCATCTTAGAAAATGGAAACATCAAATTAAGAAAGAGAATGCATGATAAGTATGTAGATTAATATAAAAAGAGAAAAGCAAATGAAGCACGAGACTGGACGTATCAGAAGACGAAGCCTCAAGGGTGGGATTATGGAAATCACCTGCAGAGCATGTATATCATATACAACAATACTAGTTGGGCCACCCCTTGATACAGGAATATTGGACAATAACCTGGCCATTGTAAAAGCTGTAGCAACATCACCCTCCTCTTCCATACGCTCAAAGGAACCGGTTGGGAAAAAGGGTAAGACCAATGTGAAGGACGCAACGAATAGCCGAGGAAGTGCATATATGACAGAGAGCTGTTCAAATATGACTTCAGGTTTACTGAAAGAGGCCAAAAAAGCGACATGATGGCCTCTTATGTCTTGTGCATCATTTATGTAGAGATTTGGAAATCCATCATCGAAACTCCTGCCATATAATGTGATATAATGAGTTAATCCAGTTATAAGATAACAAACCGATTCCTTTATTTTCAAAATTAACATAAAAAACGAATTCAATTACTCCAGTAAATTAATAATCGCTGCTCCGTATCAGTGAATAGTTTACAAAGAGATGCATAAATAAATATGGTTTGATGAAGAAATTAAAATACTTGAATGAATTAATTAATAAATGAATACAAAAAAAGGTAGAGAAAGGAAAGAGAAGTGGGGACCTCCAGGAAATGGACTGAAGTTGAATAAGGGGAGATTGAGCGGCGACTTTGGAGGCAAGATCTTGGGCTTCTTCACAGTAGAACAACAGTATTGTCTTCTTGTTCGGTTTCTCCATTTCTCTTTCTCTTTCACTTTTTGTAAACAAACAATGGTAGTGGTGGCTATTGCTAATGAGACTAATGACTGATGTTTGTGGGTTTTGCTAACACTAACACTTGCCAGTATTCATTTTTTCAAGAATCAATAAATACGAGTATATATACTTCTATTAGACTCACGCTCATTTTACTTTACATTCTCCATCTTGGGGTATCTAATTCCCTTGTCAATTTCTGGAATTGGCCACCAGGCCCGCTGGCGCCACTCCACTATAACTCCAAAATTAGGAATGAATCTTTAAAATAATGCTCAAAAATTAAGTATTTGTTATTTTGGCTCGATTTTAAATTATTTATTAAAATGGTGTCCATGTAGTTTCGGATTTCGCAAACCAAAAACACAACGGAAACACGCAATTGACAATGGCGTGTTTCTAGTGAGTTAGAAAATGCAAACTTACAAAAATGGACTAAAAGCAAACACGTCATTGGGAATGACGGGTTTTCTAAAATAGACACGTCATTCCCAATGGCGTGTCTATAATGAACAGTTTTTTTTAAAAAAAAAAAAAAGTATGAACGATTATTCAAATGACGAACAAGTATTTAATACGTTAATCTACTAGTTTTTATATTTTAATTACTTTATTGCTTTCTAATTAGGCTTTTATGTAATTAGGGTTTTTAATTTATTTTATTAATATGTTCGGTGGAGGGGATAGTGTAGTAGGGGTCGATGAAGGGGTGTCCGGTGTAGTAGGAGCGGCCGGCGTAGTAGGGACGGCCTACGTATTAGGGATAGTCAATATGAGGCGGCTGGCGTACGGGAGGCCAGCGTAGGGGCGGTCGGCGTCCGTGCAAGGTTGATTGTTTTTTGTTTAGTACAATGTATTGTATTCCAATTCATTTGTTTAGTAGAAGGTTGATTATTTTTGTCACACCCTCAAATTTGCGGAAAAAAAAAAATAATTTAAATACATAACGAAGGGTGTTATAAATAAAAAGGTTCATTACAAAAGAAAATTAATATTATACATAAGAATTATACAAGACGGGAGACATATCTCCCGTATAAATACGGAAATAAAAGAGTGTATAATAATATACAATCTAAGAACCGAATATAGGTCCAAGGTAAATACTTCGCTCGCTAGCTCGTCAATGTACCCCAAATATGCATCACCACCTGTTCGACCGCATTAAATATAAACACGGAAGCCACAGTCAGTGGGGAGTAACTCCGAGTTCTCCCAGCCACGAAATGTCGAGTTTAATGAAACATGAATAACATAAAAGCAATGTATATGAAAATACAAAACCTTAACATATATGATATGCATTTCATGTTATGAAACAATTAACTAACATATAACCTATCATATGAAAGCTATCATGTGAATCCGATAATAAAATATAACACGAGGTAGGGAAGCTGGTATGCTAGCTCAGAGGTTACCATGTAACATGGCCATGATACACTCAAACCCTAATCAACACGTAATCATGTGAATCAGTTAACAATCGGTAATCCAAACTCTATCAATCTTAGCCGGCTTGCATCTCACCTTCTAAAAATCATAGAATCATACAAACATGAAAGACCAATACGTCTACAAACAGGCATAAGTTCTTAGCACGGCCGATAGTCGACTGCTGTAACTCGAGGCTATACCACAAGGTAGGAAAACATCCTAGTCCTAGACTGATCAGACCTAGCGACAACAGCTATTCCGTTCCCCGTCCCATGACATAACCGTCTATGAGAAACTCTACTAGGCGACCCCTAAGCAGAGATGGCTAGTACTTAAGCTGGCTCCCTTCCCAAAGCGGAACTCTTAGGATGCCATGCCCCGACTTGGAGATAAGCCCCCCAGGCCGTGACACAAAAGCTATTAACCATGAACTATATACTCGTTAAAGATAGTACGGGCCTATCAATGTCATGGTCCAAGATAATCATTTAGAATTAGAATGGTCAAGACGCCATATACTCATAATTCTCTATGGGTACTTAGTCAACACGACACCAACCATATAATTAAACAGTCACGGGAAAAACTTCCTATCATGTGACTAATTGCATAAAAATCATAATCAAATATCATAGACTCAATCTACTAAGGCAATGCATTAATTAAATACAACCTTACTTGAAGAACAAATC